>RJWH01000598.1:0-300486 GCA_004363575.1 Solenodon paradoxus | reverse complement strand
TGATGTAAGGAAAATCCCATCCCTCTGAGGGTCTTGCCCAGTGAGACAAACGGCACTCCTAACGGAGAATTTACTTGGCTGTAAATGGGACAAAGCAAAGACGGATCCTGTGCAGAGGGACAGGAAAGGGGGCCTGGGTGTCACGGAATGTGAAGGGGGGTCTTGACATGAGGGAGTGACTTCTAGATTTCTGCCCTACCTCCAGAAAAGATGCTCTGATTAAAAGACTGTTTCCAGAGATAACTCCATATCCATCCCTGCTAAGGGTAACAGCTGCAATCTCCACTACCCTTTAGCTCCATATCCCAAGGGGACACATATTGGGGGGAAAACCCTCTTTGAGCATCCTGGAAAGGGTCTACCTAACTATTCTTATGGGACCAATCCTACAAAACTGAGCTATAACTTCCAGTTAAATTAGGCCTTCACCACTCCAGCAGAGTGGGGAGAGCCTTAGTTTGATAAAAAGTGGCATGTTTCCAAAAGTGTGTTGTTGTTTTTAAGATATATGCTCTCTTCATCAGGTAGATTCCTCCTGGTTATCAATCTTCATGTAAAACCCGTTGGTCCTTCATGTTTATAAATTCAAACTGAGAAAATAAAAATTAACATGTAATAGAACAGTTCAGAAGAACTGGGTGCAAGCAGTCACTTTCAAGCTAGGAATACCCAAATCATCTGTGCTTTTGAATTTCCTCCTTTCCCTCTGGTAGCTGCACCAGAAATCTGTATGTTACTTCTGGCAGATAGGGGAGGAACTCTAACTACTTACTTTGAATTTCTTTCAAAGGGAATGAAAAATGGACAGAATGAGGCCAGACTTAAGATTCTCGGAGGGACTCACAGGTCCGAAACGGCACTAAATCAAAGGAAATATTCTCCATCTGTAATTCAAAGTGTTATGGTGAAATACTTTTTCAGCAGCTGCAATAACTAAACCATAATCCTTCCAAATGTTGTCTCCATTCAAATTTGAATAATGATATATCTGATCATTAGCATACTTGGCCAGAGCTTTTTAACACAAAGCTGACAGAAATATGTTATTAAAAAAGTGCCAGTAGTGAAGAAGAAATCTCTTAATGGAACTAGCACTGCAAGCTGGGGAGTGCACATTAAGACTGTCAAAGCCACTATTTTCATAAGATGCAAACCAACATTGTAAATAAAATGATCCCTTGTGATTTGGGAACTAGGAATGATGCTCTTTTAGGAACAATATTCGGCAAAAATATTTTCCTTCAATTAGTTGGTAACTCTTACTTTCTCTCTTTGCCACTGATATATTCATGGTCATTTTGAACAAAATGCTACAGGAAAATAAATGCAAAACATTTTAGATTACCAAGTCTCACTTAATAAACTGATTAAATGAGTAATTTTCTCCTAAATGTCCAGCTAATTTTGAAACAAGGAAAGTTCTCAATTTGGGGTTCCACATGAGAAAAAAGCAGCACAACTTAATTTAAATTGACTTGTAAATTAGAAGAAACAGTGTAAGAGTGCGCCCACCAGGGATAAATGATAATCGGTCTTCAGGGAATCAGCTCCTCTGGTTCCAGTATACTCATATATTAAACTATCAGAATTTCTGTTAGCAGAAATAATGAATAGAGTTTTCAAATAACTGATCATCTTTCCAAACTGATCACCACACTACTTCTCAGAGACCCAGATAAATAATCATAGAATAAGCACACTATGTCCCTGTGTAATAAGTCTGTAGATGGCTTCCAATTTACTAAACATGGCACCTGTTCTGCTTATTCATGGGACTGCTTTCCTAATTTGCCCAATGTGCAGATTTTTCAATCATGGCATTTTGTGATTTATTCATTTAAGAGGCTTTGACTTAGTCTGTAATACAAACCAGATTTTTCCCTTCCCCCAAGAAAGTCATGCCATGGCTGAAATGTGCAAATCATACAAGAAGAGGACTGCCTTGGGCCACCCCACCTGGAGCTGAAATCAAGGAAGGCTTTGTGAAGATGATAATTGTGCAAGTTCTGTAAAGGCCTGTAGGATTAAGTCAGCTGAAGAAGGGAATGGAATGCAAAGTGCAAATGTGAGTGTCAGCAAAGGCACTGTGGCCACAGACTTTATTTTCTTGAAATTTTAATAGAGCTTAGTCTGGGTGACACAGATAAAGGCGTTCAAACTTAATTGTAGAGGTCTAGCCATGCACGGCTACCACCTGATAAATTAAGGAAAGAGAATTAAGTCTTGAAAGCAATAAGGAGGTACTGAAACATTTTAGAGGCAACGCTATATAACAAGCCTTGTTTTGTGCGCCTGACCTTAAATATGGAGAATGGCATAAAGGGGCAAAGAGGTAAACCTATAGAGTAGCTGTTGGCAATCTCCTCCGGTGAATTGTAAACACCTGAAGCAAGGGCTATACTCTGCTCACTGTTACAGTACCTGATACTCAGTAGCCAATACCAGGGAGAATGATAGACTGAATGAGAAAGGGAAAGCAAGAGGGAATCTGAAGAGTTGTTACAACAAGCTAGACCTAAATTTAGGCAGCAGCCAGAGGAAAGGGAAGGAGTAGACAGAAATGTAAGCTATTATTGAGGTAGACTCAACAGATGGGCAGCTTGTTTCCCAAAGACTTGGAATTTAGAAAGAGACATGGGTTTGACGTGAAGCTGAGGACTTCGGTTTAGGGCACATTGATTTGAAAGCACCCATTGGACTTCAACGCCAAGATCTCCAGCAGACAAGGAGCTATAAATGAAGATCAGACTGGAAGCCCGGTATCTAAGAGTCAGCAATGAAGAGGTGGCTATAAATGGCAGAAGAGAAGGAATTATCCCATACAGAAAGAGTACGTGGGTGAAAAGAGTTGAGACGTCCAGAGAACACCATTTAGAGGGCTGTGGAAGTGGTGCTCATGGAGCTGTGCCTTTAATGTATGAAAACGGCACAGAAGGAATGAGCAAGTCTTGGAATGGGGACTTTAGGCACCCAGAAGAGTAACAGCTCCTCAGGCTGGAGACGGAGTCACCAGCTCAGCACAGCAGCAGCTGCTATTAGCTAGTGTCTTGATTTCTTACACCATAAATTTGGAGGTAACTGATTCCTTCCAGCAATATGATTTTATGATTCTAATCCAGCTGCACTGCTTATTCATTCAGGACAAATACACAAACCAAACGAAGCAGTGCTCACCTTTTCAAACAACAGGGCCGAAAAAACAAGAAAATAAATAAGGCCCAAATCTTGGGAGTCTTAATGCCCTAATGAACAAATGGGAAAATATCGCTTGTTCATTTCTACTCAGTGATGCTAATGATTCAGTTAAATTGACTTCTTTGAAAGAAAATTACTGTTAATAATCTTAATTTCCTCTTAGCCTCTTCCCCCAGGTACCTGACATTTTAGATAAAATATTTTCATAAAAGATTGAAAGCATCTTAGGTGTCCAACTCCACGTTGACAGACTTTATGAATCTCTTCTGTCTCTCCTGTCCATAGACTACACTTTTGGTTTTTTAGATAAATACAAAAAGTTTCCTATTTTACGCAGTTCCCAAGAAACAGCATCCATTCCAAATGGATTTTTTTTTAATTGCTTTAATGTTACTCAAAGGCCCAGCACATATCTTACTGACATCAGCCACGTGGCATTACAGAGCATTCTCAAGATAAATTTAAAAGAAATCATTGTAACTGCAATTTTCTCTTTTTTAGTCCACAAAATCAGCCTCTAGGTATTCCACCCTTACCCGAACTCAGAATCTACAATGTCCTCCCCTGGCCCAGGACCATCCTCCACCACCCCTGCCTCCTCTCCCTCACCACCTGGCTTCCGTCTGGGATCCGCTCAGGGAAGGCACCAGTTTGAGTCTGGGAACAAGAGGAAAACAAGGGATATGTTTACTCCCTCTGCCATCCCCCCGCAGGGATATTACAGGTTGACAGCACCCTTCCACAAAAGGATGCAGTTCTTGCTGGACAAGCCTTCTCTCCCCATCTCTTGTGTAGGACTAGCTCCCCATCATTGCTAAGTCCCTCTTCAGCACTCCCCTGGCTATGGTCCCTACATTTGTCCACATCTGCTAAAAGGTCCCTTTTTCAAGCCCTCCTCAAAGGACTCAGTTTACACATGCCATCTGATCCCCCCGCAGGCCCCGAAGGACACAGGGTTATACACACTGGCCAGGTGGGACTTCCACTGAGGTTTTCATAGACATTATCAAAGAAAATGGCCTGTAAACTGTAAACGATACTGTAAGACTTCCATAAGTAAAACCTAGTACACATGTTTTTGATTATGTAAGACCTCAATGCCAAGAAATATGACTGAACTGTACCACATTTCTACAATTCAGACTGCTATAAAAATAAACACGCAGAAGGCATACAATCAGAATCTGAATGCCACTGCCAACTTTACCAGAATTTTTCTTAAAAATGGATATCTGGAGAAACAGATGAAAGAATCAAATTCAACTCCAAAAACAGAAGCAAAACCAAATTATCACAATACAGATTTTCAACTCTGATTCTACAAGATTCTCTTTACTAAAGAGAGTTTTTAAATTTGCCTCTTAACTGATACTTCATTTTAAATCAAATAGTGTATTTTCAAGGAATTTTAAGGACACTGACATTTCTAAAGTCACTTTCTGGTGTGCCACATAAAAATTGAAATCTGATTGAATTAGTAAGCAATATAACAATATGAGACATGCTTCAATAAGAGGATCAGTTCATAAGCTGAGGGAGGCTCCACGAGACAGAGAATTTCATAAGGAACTTTTAAAAAGGCATTTGGGCAACAAGCTTCTCAAAATGTAAAATATATGTACCTTTTTGACCAAACAGATCAGTATCTAGGAATTTAGTTATTAAAAAATCTCAGATATGTGCATGAAGGCCTATATACAAGGATCTTTCATCTTTCAGTTTGCAAAGAGTGAAAATGGGAGAAAAGTCAAATAAAATACAATCTAGCTATACTAACAAAATGTATGTAACGTTAGAAAGAAAAAGGTAACTAGTATACTGATATAGAAAAATCTCTTATGACATACACCTTAAGTAGGCAGTATGATTCAATTTATGTAATAAACTCACATATACATATATACTTGTATATGTAAATGGATAGAAAAATAAAAGGAAAGAGGCATTCTGAGCTGCTGCCAATGGCTATATCTGAGGATGAGTGTAGGTGGGAAACAGAGTTTTACATTTGCTTCTGTTTCTCTGCATTATCATTTCAAGTGGAACGTATTAAGGTACATACACATCATTTTAAAAAGTAATGAAAACAAAATGTAACAAATACTAGAGGGAGCATTGGAAATTTGGTCAGTGATAGTGTATATCAGCAAATTTGTGAGAAATCCATCTCAAAGGAACTTTGCTTTCATTTGATTCAATGGGGTCTCTCATTTAAGAGTCACAAAAGGCAAAATGGGACCTGGTAAGTCTATTCCATGTTCAAATACCGACCTGTAGAAACAGACCTAGATCATGTCCAGGTCAAACAGAGCGACCACCAAACAGCAGCAGGGATATTTTGTGAGTGGTCAGAGTTCAAATGAGGACAAGGAACCTCCATGTCCCTAAATACGAAATCACCCATTTCACCGCTCTTAGGTGTTCCTTTGAAAGCAATACCACAAAATAGGAGCAAAACCCATGTTCTGCATCCCTCCACTTTTCATATTTGCTAACATCTTATGAAAATAAGGGAGACACTGTTGGTGGGAATGTAAATTGGTGCAGTCACTTAGGAAAGCTATAAGAGGTTTCTCAAAGAGTTAAAATTAGAACTAGCACGTGATCCAAAAGTTTTCTTTCTAGGTATCGATCCAAAGAATATGAAAACTCTCATTTGAAAAGCTCTATGCATCCTATATTCAGTACAGCACTATTTACAACAGCCAGAAATGGAAACACCCTAAGTGCCCATCGAGAGATGAATGGGGAACAATGAGGGAAAGGAAAGGCAAGCAGAAATTCAGACTCTGAAGTATAAGTGCAATGGAAATAAATGGCCCTGACCACCTTTGTAAAAGAACTTTTAACAGGAAAAACCAAACAACAAAGATGCATGAATAAAGAAGATCCTACACTTTCTGAACAACAAAACTACTAACATTTTCTAGAATGTAGTGTTTCCAAGCACTTCGAGTTGACAAAAGGCTCAAATACAGAGCTCAGAGCCCAATTTGTCCCCCAAACGTGTTAGGTTTGGCCACCCTATGAACTGACGTGTATCTCTTTATTCTAATTATTTCTAAACAATTTTAAATGGGATCTCATAATTAAATGTAGAGTCTCCTGTTTCTCTTAAGTTGTAGAGTTGCTGGCAACGCTGCACCTGCCTGGAAGAAATATGTCAGATCTGTCCAATCTACTTGCACAGCGTGTCCATGAAGGGACACGCTGCCCAATGCACGAGGTCCCCACCACTCCCTGAGGTCTGTGACACCTGGGCAGCCACAGGTGCTTACCTGGTGCTCCGAGGATCCAGAGTACGCCACACCCCGATGAAGCCATGAGAAACCTCACCAGGTAAAAGCTGGTCCTCCTGAAAACAGTATCTTTTTAGGCCACACCAGAGTAGCACTTAGAACTGCCCTCTCTCAGACTGCTGAGCCATTCAGGAAACAAAAGCATCTAGAATTAGAGGAGGACACATGACTTTCTCCTCAACTTCCCATTTCAATTCCAAGTTCACTGCAGGGTGCTCCCAGGAAATACTCTGCTACACCTCAGCCCAGTCACTTCAAATATGTCACAAAACTGTTTATTGTAAGAAGCCTTTGAGTTGCATGTACCTTAATGGCAGATAACACACAACAGTGGACAGAAGTTGGAGTTACTGGTGTCAGTCTGGTTTGAATCCTTTCTCCAACTTTTAACTCCCTAAAAAAAGTAACTTAACCTTTCCAAGTCTCAGTTTCCCCAAAAGTAAAGTGATTATTAATTAGTAAAGACAACAACAAAAAAAGGTGTGGGGAAGATGAATGGCCTGGCACATTTTAAGTACTCCAAATGCCTACTGCTTTGTTACTGTTGTTACTACTACGATTTAAAGCAGAGACCTGCTCCCTTATAAGCCCTGAGGGAAAGAAGGAACCAAAAAGCCTACATGGGGATCCCCAAATTATTCTAGTGGATATCGCTTTCCTTCCTGTCCTAAATAGTTTGACAGAGCCCCTCACCCCACCCCCACCCACCCCTTTGGATAATTTTTAAAATTACAATGAATGAACATTGAATCATAACTATATAGGCTTAACATGCACATCATCATAAATCAACATCCAAACATCATACGTTAAGCTTACTTTAAAAGCCTGGCTGGGAGACACCTGTGAAGAGCATCTGACTCACTGAGTTATATTTCAAAACTCCACAGTCACAGAATTTCAACACTGTATCACAGTATGGCTGAGCGCAGGCTAAGACCCTCTGTCCAATTGTAGTCAGAGTTAGGCAAGTCCAGAGGAAAATTTGGCACTTCCTAGTGACCTGAACAGGTGACTGAAACTTTCTGTGCTTGCAAGACAGCAGAGCAACTCTCCCTTATTAATACTTTTATAGCTTGCTTTGTATGGATAGGTCAATAGCATTTGCCTCTATGGAGGAAGAGACACTTAATAGCAGGAGAACTAATAGCAGCTGTAGCAAGAGTAGTAACACAATGCCAAGCATCATTCATAGTGCAAGTCAGGGCCTTTTGCACTTATAGGGTTATTCTCATTTTACAGGTGGAGCAACAGAGACTCTGAGTGGCTGCCGAGGTGCACACATACATGACATAATCCGGATTCAAGCTCAAATCAGGTCAGATTTCAACACCGGAAGGTTTCAGCAACTTAACATCACTGCAAGCAAACCCACAACGCACCCCGCCTCTTATCCACCCGGCCACCTCTGAGATGAAGTATTTCTAGAGCAGTTTTCCTTTACCTAGAGTGGTCACGGGTACCCTTTCAAGCTCACAAATCCTATAGCATGTTACTTTTGAAATGCATTAAGTTTATGTACAAAGAAAGTCAATTATATTGAAATGCTTATCAAAACAACAGAAAAACTGAACACACAGTAATAGATATGCTTCTTTTTCAAAGTAAATGCCACGATCAGCAGAAACTCTAACACCTGCCCTACTTGTCATTTGAAAGTGAGTAAAAATAAAGACGTAATTCATCTGCCAGCGGTATTCGTGGACCTACCAAATTTCATCCTCAGACCATTCTAGGGTAGACATGAAGTGAAGAACTGATCTGAGGAAAGAAAGAGGTAAAATGTAAATCTATGGCATGAGACCTGTTCTCTCTGGATGAGCTCCTTCTAAGTAATTACCTCATGTTACTTTCTCCCTCCTGTTCTAAGGAAATGGCTACTTCATGTCGAAGCCAAAAATATCATCATTTAACCCCTCAGGAGGAAAAGTATCCTTTAAGAAGGATAGTCTATCTCAAAGCAATGCCATGTCTAGCCCAAGGGTTGGCTCAGTAGCTACAGATGGCATTTCCCGCCCAGGGAAAGAACTGTGAAGGAGACTTCCAGTCAAGAGACTGAGACTATCCTGTGTTCCTGTGGCATTTGACCGTCTCATTGAAGGTCCTGTAGGTAGTAGCCAAGAGATATTCAGAGAAAAACCTTCTGATTTATGTCCCTTTTAACTATTTTGGTTCCACACACACACCAAAAAAAAAAAAAGGAAAGGAAAATTTGATGGAGTTGACTCAGAAAAAGAGAAAGCTGTGTTCACTCATCCTCTTGAACATAGGCTCTTCTAGGTGAGCTTGGAAAGGTAGGGCATCACTGCTTTCATCCCCTTTGTGAACCTGGGTTACACCTTCAGCAGATGAAAAGCATCCAAAAGCATGAGCTTCCAGCCAGACTTAGAAAGTGGAATCTGGGGACGGCTGTTGTAAAAGAGCTAAATAGGCCTCCGATTCTGGGTGATCATTTGAAAGAAAGCTTAATTTCAACAAGGACAATGCAAAGCTTCTCAATCATATACTCACTAATGCATTACCACCAAGCTCTACTTCAACTGCGGTGAAATAAACCCATTTTTATCCTCGGTTAGCTCAAGAATCACAGCGTCTCAATGTGGAAAGCCTTTCAACTCTGCTAAGGCATAACTAGATAAATAATATTAGACCTTGAAGAAGTATTTCTATTTCAAAGGGCGAGGCTTTATCTCAAGAAAAACAATTAAACCGAAAAACAAATAGTGAGAAATGGAAGAAATACCCACACAAGGTTATTATATTTCCTGAACACTATGGGGAAATAAATCAATGTGAAATGGACAGCACTGGGAGTTGAGTTGTGTCTTCTCAAGCACAATTAATATTTGAACAAAAACAGTAAAGCCACAGAAAGTCACTGCTGCCGATCATGAGGGATGAAAAGCTCTATTTATTTCTCAAGAGGCAGACACGTTTTTTGACAGACATCAATACGGCTCACAAGTTGATATTATGAGGTGAAAAGCAACTATTTTAGAAACTTCCGTCTGGACATGAAATACCACCCGTGATCATTAAAGCGCCTCCATTAGTCCTTGACCTCATTCTGCACATCAAACACAGAAGTTCTTGGTTTCGCAGGACTCACTGTGATATACAGTTTACTAAAAAGCTGGGTTGTCCGCGTTAATAAACACACTGCTTCATCCCTGATATGCAGTCACAAAAGAGAATAATTTAGTCACAACCTGTTCACAGACTATTTTTGCTTCCCCCAAAAAATATCTGAGTCACTATTAAGGGCATCTGTGGAGATTATGAGAAATATGAAATCTTTCTCTCTCATGACAATATTGCCTATCTGTTCTCATCCAACAAGATAAAAAGTGATTCTCAACCTAATATTTTTAATTTTGTATTAATCAAATCAATGTAGCAGCTGATTACTAATGTATCTTTTATATTCCACACAAATGATGCATTCATTCTCATATTTAAGTTTGCCAGATCCATCCGAAACTTTGGGGATGAAAACGTAGGCACAAAAATCCAAAAGCTCATATCGCATCCTTTCACAAATCAGCAGGCCAATGTGACTTGTTCAAGGGAAACAGCACAGCAGACTGAAGTTCCATTCTAGCTCGATTTTAACACAGAGGGTGGGTTAGGGATGAATACTAGGCAAGCACTTACTCATCATTTGAGTTCATAATAAATCAAAGCTCAAAATGGATTTAGAAAAATATCAGGACCATTTATTTGCCATAACTGTCCCATATTGCCAAAATCAGCCATATGTTTAAGCTAAAGACGGTTAGATGCATTCTTGGGAAAGACAAAATAACAGCTAGGTGTGACTAGTGAAGTCTCTCCTGGAGATGGAACATTTCAAAGAGTTAATACAGAGTTTTAAATAAAAATCCACTACTGTACTAGCTTTTTAGTTAACCTTAACACTTTTTAAACTTGCAGATTTCACTATCTCATAAGGCAAAAACCTATCACCTCAATATTCCAGGGCATATCAGCAGTTTAACATCACTCACATTTTCATGCAAAAAAAAAAAAAACATAAAACTTAGACAAGTATTTTTGAACAAAGCTCTTCTGCGTGGGTATGCATTTGCAAAATAAAGGTAGTATTATCCTGACAGTTATTAATGTGTACCCACAGATCAAATAAAGTCTTAGAAGTTCTGTTTTGACAATTACTTAGAATAGTATTTTTATCACCGATTAATGCAGAATTGGGTAGTGATATCATCAAAGCTAAATTAAAACGAAGTGTGGATGGCTGAGTAATAATGTAGTTGGAGAGGTAAGTATCATCAGTAATCTAACACAGGGTCCCCAAGATATGTTATGTTATATGCAAAGGTCTCATTTGGAAGCGAAAGTCTCAGGCAGATAAAAATGCCAATAAAAATGACATTCCATTTAAAAAGTAAATTTTTATGAAAACAGGTGTCTTCCCAATATGGTAAGCATATATTAAACTTCTGCAGTTCAAAAGGAAGATGACATAATAGATTTAAACACCAGCTAAAAAATATGCAAGACTATCCTATGAAAAACACAGCACTCTAGATTATATAACATGGATAATGGGAGATTAAACGTCATGCCCCTGCTCTGTTAGACTGCTGTTCATCTGCAAGATTCTGTAACTTAGGCCACTGTAGTTTGATCAGTATATAATATGAGGTTCTCAGTTTACCACCTATCGTTGAAATCAAAAGTCTTGGAAAAGCCCTGAAAAGGATAATATTAAAATTTTATACACACACATTTTTTCTTTTCTTAAGAACACAGTTCCTCAGACACTTTCTTAACCTTCTTGTAGATGGTCCAGGTAAAGTCACCAGTTGCTTTTCCCAGTCATGTTTACTTTATGAATATGATTTCTCTTTAAAGGTGACACTCAGTTCTATTTTAGATGTTATACAATCGCCTGTATATGAATGACTTTATTGCCAACCAGAATTATTTAACGGGTATCTCCACATACTCCTAACTTAATGGATAGACCACCACGTATCACATTTGTTTTTAAAATGGCAACCTTTCATGAGCGTTTGGGTCAAATTAAATTGTAAACAAATGCTTTAGAACAATAGCTAGAATCACTACAAGTGCAAAACAAAGTTAGAAGAGTAGAGAATCATCTCTCAAATATATGTATATTTATGAAAATATAATGGCATTTGCATTTTTCTCTAGAAAAATACTAGTTGTATGATGAGTTTTAAAATTCTAAAAAGTTGTACTTACACTTGAAATCAGAATTCCATGTTGTTATATTTCTGTACTGTACTTCCTATAAAGTCTGGAGTCAGAAGCAGTGTACTATCAAGACAGGGTCTAATTAGTTACAGAAAGGGCAACTTCAACATTCTGAAAATAAGACCACTTCTAGTTTCCATCATGGATATGCTTTTAGGAGGCCTAAACACTGCCCCCCAAGGAGTGTTGGCCTGTCAGTGATGCTCTTAGTAGAAATGGTCAATCATTTCTATTATTTCCCCTTAAGAGGTAAGAAGATCCACACGCACATACATTTACATGCGTTGCACGGTGCCAACTATTTCCAACCAAAGAAACCGTGTACACGTCGAACCCAGCTATTTCTAACCAGCAGCGGTGAACGTCTGGGCAGCCGGAGGAAAGAACCCAGTAGGCGACGTTTACAGGGGTAGGAGGTGGCGGCGGAGACCTCCGCCTCCCGCGCGCGCCGGGCGCCTGGCTCCCGGCACCTGCACCGGCTGCCGGGCAGGGCGTCCGGGTGCGCGCGCGCGAGTCCGGGACGCACCCGCCGGGAGCAAACAAACCCCGCGGGCCCGGCTGGTTGGCGAGCGGGAGCATCCTCCGGCGGGACCTGAAATGCCTTCTCCTACCTGTCACTTTGCTCGGAGCTGCTGCCGGGGATGCGGCCGCGGCTGCCGCCTGGAGACCCAGAATGTGCGCGCGCGTGTGTGCGCGCGTGTGTGTGTGAGATCTTGTTTGCGGTGCCGCTCACTTACTGCTCCCGGCGCCACCAACCCCCTTCCCCCATAAAGAGCGGTCGCCGAGCCCCCTCCCGACGCGGCCGGCCCCGCCCTCTCGCCTGCCCCCGCCCCGCGCCTCCTCCCCGCCTTCCCTACGAGCGGTCCTTACCTCGGGCGAGGACGGGGGGTTCTCCGCCGGCGCTAGTCCGCTAACCCGCCGAACAGCGCTGGCCCGCTCCGTTCGGCCGCCTGCCGGCTCGGCGTGTCCGCGGCTCCGGGCTCCGCCACCCCTGCGCGGCCGGCCGCTCCCTCCTCCCAGCCCCTTAAGTCTCCCTCCTCGATCTCGCCTCCCGGCTCCGGAGCCCGAGCTGTCGCCTCGCAGCCCCAACCTGCCCAGGCTACGGAGCATGCCCAGTGCGGCGCGCCCGGGCTGGGCTGGGGGTGGGCAGGGGCCGGCCCGGCCGCCCAGCGGCTGCGAGCCGGCGGGGCGGGGAGGGGGCGCCGGGCGGGCCAGGGGCGCCGGCTCGCTGCCGGGGACTGGACGGCCGGCGGGGTGGAGGGCCGCGCGGAGCGAAGGTGGGTGGGGCGTCTGGGGAAGCCGCCCGCTGCCCTCTCCGCAGGGGTCTCCCCGGCCGCGGTCCCGACGCGGCGTTGAGTGCCCCGAACAGGGGTTTGGGGTGCGCGAGGGTGGCCCTGGGCGCTAAACCTAGGCCGGTAAGGGGGAGTGGCACCGCCCTCGGGTGGGAGACCTGCCGCCCTCCCGGGGCCAGAGGGCAGGGGTGGAGGTAAAGAGTGGGGGAGGGCCAGACTGGCGCTAACTGGTGCCCCGAAGGCGCTAGCAGGTGGGGGCGAAATGTTTGTTTCTATTTTCTTTCACA
This sequence comes from Solenodon paradoxus, assembly GCA_004363575.1. NCBI lineage: Eukaryota > Metazoa > Chordata > Mammalia > Eulipotyphla > Solenodontidae > Solenodon > Solenodon paradoxus. Next base: position 287,169 of record RJWH01000598.1, on the reverse strand, counting down.
AACACCGCGAGCGTTTACGGTGCTTCAGGCACTGTCCTAAACGCTTTTTATTCAAGTAATCCAGAAAGCTGCCTTCCAAAGCAAGTTCTACAGTTCTTTTTTTTTTCTTTTTTGGAGGCTTTAACTGAACCACTGAAAGAGTGATTCCAAAAAGTCTCCCCCCGCAAGTGCAACCTCGGAAACGCACGTCCCCCAGACTTGGGTCCCTGGGATGCTGGGGCGCTGCTCCAGTCAGGTCCCGGTCAGCCCTTCCGTGATCCCCAAGTGACTCCGAGTCACCCTCCCCTATAAACGCCAGTGGAGCTTAGGCTGGCTTCCCCCTTTGTGTAGACCCTCACAAAGTGCGCCCCAGGAGTCCCCGGAGGGCGCCCTCCTCCCCCCACCACCCGGCCACTCCGCCACTCTGCCTCCTTCTGCAGCCGGCGGCCACCAAAACCCGGAGACGTGGCACCTGCGCATTGGGGACTGGGGCCGCGCTCCAGCTGAACTGGGCATGCTCAGCCGCCTGAGCCGCTGGGTCTGGCCAGGAGGACTTGGCCAGCAGGGCCTTTCATTGAGTGAGAGGAGTGGAGTCGGGGGAAGTGTGTACTCAAACTAGAGTCGAGGATCCGAGGGGTAGTGTCAGATGAAGATGCTAAAATCTGGTCTCCGTGTCTCATTCCTAGTCTTTTCCAGTCAGGTTAGGAGGGAGGATCAAAAGTTTACCAAGTGGGCAGCCTTAAGCAGGAAGGGACTGAAGGCCTGATGACAATTCCCCAGCCAAACAAACCACAATTTTAGCCCTGAAATAAGCTCCTAAGCAACTCAGCCTGTCTGCTTGTAAGGAAGCCAAGACAAACAGCCAAGACCAAGTTTCCCTGCCAGATCCCAGAGAAAAACTGGGTGGTGCTTCACAGTTCAGTGGTCTTCAAGATGGGGTGCACAAGTGAGACCGGGTGTTAGGACCACGCTTCTTAAACTGGGGTGTGCACACAAATCTGCATCTTGTTATAGTGCAGACTCTGATTCTTCAGGTCTAGGGCCCTGAGGTTGTGCACTTCTTACCAGGGCCCTTGTCAGACTGATGTTCTTGGTCTTTACATCAGACTTCAAGTTGGAAGAGATTAGAGCAGTGTTGTAGGTCTGTATTTTATATTTAACAAAAACAAATTTACAAAAACTAAGCAATGTGCCCCAGGTCACACAGCCAATGAGTAATGTGGCTAAATTCAAACCCAGTTAGTTCTTTAGGATTTCCTGGGCATGTTCCTGTATACCCAGGATTCCCCAGTAGACAGAAGAGCTAGATTCCCTCATCTATGTCTCTGAGCTGTTTTTTAACTGTGACTTAATTTAGTGCATAATACACCCAAACATAGTGTATCAATTATCCTTTGCTGCGTAAAGCCAGACCAAAATTAGTGGCCTCAAACTACAATTATTCATTAGCTCACAATTCTGTGAATCAGCAATTTGGGGTGGAATCTGCAGAGCAGTTCTGCTGGATACATTATGCGGTTGTAGACTGGGGAGCATGAATGGCAGAGATGACAAAGTGCTCTTTCTCTGTGTCTCCTTTATACGGTGAGCCCCTGGTTCCTAGCAAGAAGAAGAGCAATTGGCAATTTAAAACATCATTCCATACTCCTTTTGCTAATGTCCTCTGAACCAAAGAAAACCACATAACCATATCCAGGCTCAAAGTGTAGAAAAATAATAAACTTTACTTTTTATTAGGAGGAGATTCAACATAAAAGGGAGACCCCCAACCTATTACATGGACCATCTTCCATAAAACTAGCCCCCGCCCCGTGCTAAGATTCACTGAAAGTTGTATACATTAAATCTATCTTTAATTTTACATATTGGTAAAGCAAATCAGAGCAATCTCTTGTTATTATTAAGCCTCCAGTCTAATATTGACTTTATTAGAGAATCTCAACTCGGCATTAAACAGTTTTTTCTCTTAAATACTAAGTTCGGTTTGATTCTGTTGAAGTTCTCGTCCCTCCCTTTAATGACATCTTAGACATTCATTCAACAAGCATCTTTTAAAGCTTTTATGTGCTAGGATCTATTCTTTACTCGGTAAACAAGAGATGACATTTCCCCTATGAAGCCTAGATACTGTCAGACAAAGACAAGAAGTAGCATGTTAAAGAGTATAAATTAAGGAGTGATGAGAATTATGATGAAAGGAAAAGCCTTCTTGGGGTGGAGGGATTGCTATTTTTTTCCCAGGCTTAAATTCATTTTCTTTTTCTTATAAAAAATTAAGTGGTGGGCACAACTGGAGCCTGGGTCCTCTGTAAGGAGACTCTAGTGTGGGTCTTGACAAGATGGTCAGTGAATACCCTAGGGACACCTAGGTGACACCAGGGACACCTGGTGAATAGAGTCTCTTTCCAGAGGTTGGGGGTTCCATAGCTCTTGGAGATGGCATAAAAGGTAGCTTGGCGTAGCTGCCCAGGGTGGAAGTGCAGACCCTGGTGGAGGCGTGGCCACTGTGAACGCCAGCCATCAGCAGCAGCTCTTCGAGCACAGGGACTGAGGCTATGCCAGTGCCCCTGGGGGCAGGGATGAGACACCCCAGCACAGAGCCACAGTGGCCTGTCACCTTTGCAAGGGCTTCACCCATCTTGTCCCACTGTAGGCTCCCTGCACAGGTTCTATGAAGCACTTGGCCAGGATGATGGCCCCTCCATGGCAGTGGCTACCTCCCTGGAGAATTTAACACCCAAACCAACATGACTGTGGTAATGCCCTATGGCAATGAAAGCCTTGAAGCTGCTCTGCTGGCCTGCTCTTTTCACAGGCATTAGCTTCAAGACCTCATCTTTGAGGGACACCCCCAGGAAGAAAATCGGTGATCTTAGATTCCTTGATAGGCAAGAAAAAGAGAGAGATCTCTTCCTGGGATTTGAGCCTCATGTTCTGGACCAGACAGCTGGGAGATAGGGGCCCACTCTTTGTCCTTAGTCTTGCGAGTTCTGTGACCTTAGCCTGTGGCCTAATCCTCCCCAGAAGCCAGTGTGGTTTCCCATTCCAGGGCCCTAGTGGCCTTTGGGCCATTCCGCAGAACCAGCGTCATCCACATTTGGTGTGTTCTTGGGGAAAAAGTGGAACTGCTATGAGCTAGAGGTCAGTTACAGCTTCTGTGAAGATGTAATATCTGAGTAGATACCTGAGTGAAGAGAGAGATGTATCTGGAGAACAGGGTTTCCAGTAGAGGAAACAGCAAAAACCCCAAGAGATGGGACTCTTCCAAGGATATACTTGGAATATTGAAGATACAGAAAGGAGACCAGAGTGACAGAGCAAGGCACAGAGTGGGTGAGATGAGGATCACAAAGGCAACAGGGGGCCAGATCATGTAAGACCTGAAAAAGGGCTTTCAGCTTTCGTTTTAAGTGTGAGGTGAGCATACCGGAAGATGCTGAGCAGGGTGGTAAACACCATCTGACTGGTGGTGCGGTGAGCGTACTATGAGAATGCCCTTAGGGACAAGAGTACTGAAAGAGTCTAGTGACAGAATATACCAGTGGTTCCACTTGGACAGATTTTAATAATTTTAAGTATTAAAACTCAGACTAAATGAAACAAACAAGAAACCTCAGACTATGTTAAATCTCAACTTCAAGCTCAGTTTAACTCCAGTCTTCTCCCCTCTCCATGTTTCAGACTCCAGCTAGATGCCTTACTCCTTGAAGCGCAGGACTGGTGGCACCAGATCCAGCCCTTAAATACTTTCTCTCCTCATCCCTGTCCTGGTCACCTGCCCTTCAAGGCCTAGTTCCTCCAGCATGCGAGAAAGAAGGACAAATGTCTCTACCCTTGACCTGTGGCCATCATTGGCCCTCCCTCAGTTCACTAGGCCTGTGTATCTGGCTAAAAAGACCAATGATACTTTGTGGCAGTTTTCCCAGGGCCAATTCTCAGCCATGGAGAACATAAGGGAGAACCTTGGGACCTGATGGAATTCCTAACCCCCACAATTCTCCCTTCATGGTTGTCCAACCTCGTTGCTGGGACTCATGTGCCACGCATGCTACCATGTTGGGTGAAGCATTCACAAAGATGTTAACACAGCGGACTTCCACAGTACCCACTGGAATCATAGGGAAAATTGCCCTTCCCATCCCAGCGAAATGGTTGGTAGGGAAAGAGGTGCCTACGATAGGACTATGTCTGCCGCAAGGAGGATGCCTAGACCCAGTTATTCTCTAGAATGTGAGTCCATGAGCACCGCTCTCGGCTCCACTGCAGGATCTAGGTATCAATTCTGGGGCAATATCTTATGTGAATTCACCCCAAAAAAGACAGAAGCAAATGGTCAGTGCAATCAGATCCTTAAGATTGTTACGTCTTTCTTGCTATTATTGCTATATATGAAAGTAGGATAGTGACAAGGACTCACGTTAACAGTTACAACTGTATTTGCAAAAGATCATATTCTATTCTTTTTAGAGAAAGGGCAGTGCGTCCCTTGTCCTGATTTAAAGTGATAAATTAATCACAGCTTCCACCTAGCTCTTTACATGCTGTCCTTCGTAAATAAAAAATCACCAGTGACCCATTTGTCCAGTTGCTTTAATTTAGGGACACGAGAAAGTGGGCAGCAGCTGACCAGCCTGTCTCAGCCCCAAGGTAGCACCTCCCTAACTTTGTGTCTTGTTCCACTGTGTGCTGAGGAACTAAAACAGCTTGTTAGAGGCACTGAGAACCAAAGGAAATGACAAGATAATCACCTGAGGACTGAGTTGATGCAGAAAATAATGGCAGTCGAGGTGGGGCACTGCTAAACTGTCTGTTAAATCCATTGTGGATTGGAGCACAGCGAGAGAAAGGAAAGAACAGTAAAACAGAGAAGATGGTTTAATTCCATTGGAAACAATTTGGCTTAAAAATGCAAGTTTCATTGTGTGAACTGAGTTTAAGATATGAGTGGACTACAGAGGTTCAAACATGCTTTGCGATGCTGATGATGGTGGTCATCAAGGTGGTGGTGATTCTGGAAGGATAATATATGCACATATGCAATAAAGCATGGAAGTCTTAAGTGAAAGCTCTAGAAATTTTCACTTATATAAATACGTCTGCGGCCACCATTTACATCAAGATATAGAACATTTTCAGCACTCCAAAATGTTCCCTCAGAGTTCTTCCCAGCTTCCAGACAATGCTGTGCACCACCCCGCCGCCCCGCCCTGCCCCCACAGTGGCAGGTAATCACCATCCTAACAATCAGAGATCTTTCCTTGTTCTTGAACTTCGTGTAAATGGATGTAAGTAACATACGGCATGTATTCTTTTCTGCCTGACTTCTTCCCCTCGTCATGTCTGTGAGATTCATCTGTAGTTTATTCCTTTTATTTGTTATGTAGTAGATCATTATATGAATATATAAACTGTATTTGTCTGATCTAGTTCGATGGCTAAGTTTTATGGGGTTTTTTTTAAAGGAGATCCTACTGGTTCTAAAAGGCCTATATGCTCTTTGTGTATTCCCTATTGCTAGTATAACGTAGTATACTGAGTGCTTAGTGCTGTGTTAACAGGCTGTTCTGTGAAAATAAAGGTTATCTGTGCCATGGTAAAGTGAATACCTAAGTGTTTTCTGCAAAAATAAATAAATAAATAAATAAATAAATAAAATTATGACATATTTCTGCATAAAAATAAAGGATTTCCCCCAAATAAGTCAAAGGACAATTAAATTCTTTTTTTCCAATACCAAAATATTAGCAATCATTTTCTTGAAGTGTGAGGAATATGTACTGTTAGATTTTAAACCAAAGTCCTCAAACATCAATGTCAGCATTTAACCTACAGGATATGATTTATAAAGGTGGGCTGTTCTACTTACCTGATGTTTATGGCAAGATTTCATAAAATGAAATGAGCGCATATGGAAAATATACATACTACTTAATGAGGCTGCTAGACTGCTGGCCTAATTGCATGGTTTTATGTTTCCTCCATCCTCAAATGTGAACAGAATAGTTTTTTAAATACAATGATTTCTTCTTACCATCTCTGTTATGCTACAACAAGATTAGAAAAATGCATTAACTTCCAATATAAATATCAATTGCACATTCAACAAGACTCAATGTTCTTTTCTTTCCTTCACTGACTCCAACAAAAGTACAATTCAGTTGATTTTTTTGTTCCTCTATGTATCAGGAAGTCCCAAATTTTCACCCCCACACACAAATAGCATTTTTTGGCCTTCCTATCTCAATCCTGCTTTCCATTGTAATTTGTTCTGGCCACAGTAAAAACAATGAATTTTTACAATTTTCTACCTAGAAATGCCTTCGAGGATCATGTGATCCAATTGCTTTAACAAATCGGTAACATGTTAAGACCCAGATAGGTTGTGTGACTGGCTCACCCACAAAATACAAAGGGAGCCCAATCTGAGATTTAGGCAGGGTTACCCGCTGTGGTAGGGCAGATTGTCCACTGCACGAGGAGGCCCAGTCAATAAGGCAAGTGGTGACTGAACTGGCCCCTGGCCAAGCCTTCTACCTGGCACTGCACTCCCCCCATGGATACGTTTTTCTAATTTACTGAGTCATGAAACAGACCTGATACTATGGAACAGATGCAGCCACCAGATTCCCTTCACATATATAATATTTTGTTAATTACTTCAGTTTGCAGACAATTGTTTAGCAGCAAAGCATCTGTGTGATGCTGATGTTTTTCTGCGCTTTCAAAATAATGTCACAGCAACCAGAAATGAGAGATGCATCTATCATGGCTGGTTCATAAAAAGGCTTTACTCCATCTCAACTTCATAGGGATCGCAGAGGGATTAGCTCAAGTCAATACCATTTCACACCTCCACATGTGCCATGTCTGCCTACTTCTCATTGTCTCATGCAAGTCACTGGGTTGGACCTGTGTTCAGGTACAAGGCAGGGTGACCAGGCAGGGTGGGTGCTACAAAGGGAGTGGTGAATAACTGGGGCCTGATTACCTCCTAACACATTCCACCATTAGAATTCACATTTCTTGAGGGCAGGGAATGTTGCTCTTATAACTTCTAGTCTCCAGGTCTCATTGTATGCTTGGAACATGGTGAGATAATAGCAAATGTTTGCTGAACTCAAAATGAGTGACCCTGGAATGCAATGCATGATTGGACCCAGAACTAGTGAGTCATTTTTTTTTTTCACTTCTTCTGAGGCCTCACATTACACCTGGAGTAGTCATTAGGTAGTATGGATTATCTGTTTTATAAATATCTCTTAAACCATTCTTTTCCTTCAAGACTTAACTTCTCTAATCCCTCCAGAAGGAAGTCTTTTTTTCTTAATTTCTTTAATTGTTCATTTTGATTTTTCACCCAGGTCTCAAAACCCTGGTCCTTGGGCTGTGTGTGGTCCACACACCAGATGCTCAGCCACCTGGGTCACAAGGGTATGCCCCAGGAATTAAGTTTCTTGAGGTTTCCCCAAAGCAACTTTTGCATTTCTATATTATAGTACTTGCCTCTTTGTCTTAGAGCTATTTATCTGTTTCACTTAAAGGAGTGTGAAATTCTGGAGGTCAAATCAGGATGCTAACCTTTTTTTTTTTTTTTTACAAAAGTATACATATTTTAAATAGGTAACACATACACAACACAATACAAAATTCAAGAGGTAGAAAAAGGATATATAAGAAAAATAAGGTTTACCCTGCCTGTGCCTAAATAGTCAAATATTCATTTAGAGAGGAAATCATTATATTCCTGAAATTTATTTGGCCTGTCTGTGAGTTATTACCATAAAAATGCATATATATATATATATATATATATATATATATATATACGTGTGTCTGTATGTATATATATTCTTTCTTCTTTTTACACATTATTCTGCTTTTAAAATTTAATCTATTTTTGAAAAAGTTATTTATACATGTAGATTAGTCTTTAGATTAATCTTTTTAATAGCTTCATATCATTCCATTGTATGACTGCATCATAATGTATTATACCTATACAATTAGTTTTCCTTGCTATGTACAATAATAAACATAATGTATTTTCACTTCCTTCTCACTCCTCTTCCTCCCCCTTATTAAACAAAAATGTAGTTGCTTAGAATACTATTTTTCTTAACATTCACATTCATGGTCTAAAATATATCATTTCTATTGCTTTGTTTATAATATTATCTTTGGCATCTGACTCTGAAAGCTTATCAGTATATTTTACTACTTTCCACCTCTTGTCCTCTTCCCTTTCCTGAATGTTACTTTTCCTACAGTCTTGAGATTTGATTGGCATTTTATTTAATCATAGTCTATAATTAAATGAATTCAATAGTAGCTCGTGTTCTTATTTTCTCCATTTATAAGTTGATTTTCAATATTTTTAAAGGGTTATGTAAGCCATATTCCCTAATAATTACATGTCAAGATGTATTTAGTATATACTTCAATGACTATTTGCTTTGTATAAAATTCTTGGTTTATCTTTGCTTTCCCTGAGGACTTTGTAAACTGTATTTCTAGCATTTAATATTGCTTTCAGGACATCTAAGACCAGCCTGATTTGTTCCCTGAGAAAGATGATTAATTTTTGTAACTAGATTCCCCCAAAATTATTTCTTGATCTTTGGAGTAAAATAATTTTACTATTTTTGCATTAATGGTACTATATAATGGTAAAAGGGAACACAGTTTTTCAAGTTTTAGATTCAAGGCTATTATGTCTAGAAATTTTTCTTAGATTATTTCTTTAAATATTTTATGTTCTTTTGTTTCAGTCCTCCATTTTGAGAGAACTAAATCTTTATATGAATTAGATTGCTTTGTGTGGTATATAATTAATCATTTTCATTCTAATCCTTTCAATGCTGTGTTTGCATTTTATTGTGTCCACTTTTCTTAATGCCATCTTCCACATCTTCTAGCAAGATCTTTTTCTTTTTGTATTTCTCACTGTGGGTTTTATCTTTTGATTTATTTCTCCTCCATTCTTTCCCTTCCCTGTGCTAACTTGTGTCCTATTTTGTGTGATGATACCTTCTCTGTAGACTTTGTGAAATAGATTTGCATTTTCCTCTTTCTAGTTCACACAAAAGCAGCTTCAGGACTATGTCTGAGCCTGGTCTCTCTCCTCTACTCTGCTACACTGAGAGATCGCTTCCTACAAATAAGGTTGGTGTGACTCTTCATCAGTCCTGACAAACTTGGCCTATGGAAGTTCTCACTACCAGTTGACACTATTCCTTCCTGTTGTTCAAAATAAAATCACATGTAAATTATATATCAATTAAAAAGAAATCCAGGGAGAGAAGGAAGATGGTGACCTGGTAGGGATGAGATTCAGATCTCCCCAACAAAGCAACAAGAAATTCACCTATTTTCCAGAGGCAAATACTGAGAAATAGCAGATCCTGTGGCTACAGAAACGGGGTGACTTTTGTGAAGACACAGGGTTGTCAAAAATGTCCCAATATGCAGTTAAACTGCAGATTTGGGACTTGTTTAGGAGCCATGGGAGTAGGGCAGAGCTGTGGGAGGATGTGGAAAGGCTAAAGACCCCGTCCAAAGACAGCAAGGAGCAGGCCCAGCGAGACCAGGACATGGAGGCAGGGAAACCATCTTGGTGTAAAGTGAGAAGAGAACCAGTTCCCTGGGGACTGAGGTGGAGCCCACAAGTTGAAATTACACTGGGCGCTGCCGTAACCTGAAGGCAGCTAGAGAAATTCCCCACTCCCACCCCATCCCACCACCATTTTTCACTGGAGTCTCAGGATCCACCCAATGGATAGCCTCCCCACCCCCACCCCAGGATTAAAGGAAGAAGGTAGTCTCCCCGAAGGAAATAAACCTCATTGCTACTCCTTATCACCACCCTGTGTGTAGAGGCGGAGCTGCAGCCTGATTGTCAATTCAGGGCCAACAACAATTCAGGGCCAACAACATCCTGCACAACACCATCACTTCAGGGAAACTGAACCCACAGAAATATAAGCAGAATGCCAAGCAGAGCAAAGGCATAAATAAATATATGTGAAATGATGGACTCAATTAAAGAACCAGTGGAAAATCTGAATATAGCAATGTATGAAAACGACCTGAAGTTAAATTTAGAGTAACAGTGATTAGCATAGTCATGGGGATCCAGAAAACAATACAGGAAGTAAAAGAGAACATCAAAAAAGGAAAAGAAGAAATGAAGCACGATATCAAAGAAATGAAGAATACAATAGCTAAATTAAAGAATTAAATAGAGGGACTCAATAATAGGATGGATGAAACTTCCAATAGACTGGGTGATCTGGAAGATAATGCAGAGGAACTCACTCAAGCAAACCAACAAAAGGGATTAAAAAACGCAAAGAAGCAAGCAGCACTGGAGAACCTTAGGATAACATCAAAAAGAACAACATTTGTGTCATAGGGGTCCAGAAGGAGAAGAGAGAGAAAAGGGGGCAGGAACTATATTTGAAGAGATAATAGATGAGAACCTTCCAAATCTGAAGAATGAAGCAAGTCTCCAGACCTGGGAAGCTCAAAGAATTCCTAATAAAAGAAACCCAAACAGAAATACACCTAGACACAGCGTCATCAAAATGTCAAAAATACAAGATAAAGAAAGACTATTACAAGCAGCCAGAGATAAACGTGTCACATATAGAGTAGCCCCCATATGACCATATATGATTGTCAGTAGATTTTGCAATTGAAACTCTACAGGCTAGAAGGGAATGGTATGATATAGTCAAAGTGCTAAAAGAAAAGGATTTTCATTGTAGGATATTATATGCTGAAAGATTATCATTCAGAACTGAAAGAATGATAGAAAGCTTTTCTGATAAGCAAAAGTTAAATAATTTATCACCATAAAATTAGCTTTGTAAAAAATATTAAAGAATGCTCCATGAAGCGTAAAGAAACCCCACTTCAAAGAGTAAGACATCAAATATAAATAGTGGGGAGCAGAAGAGAACAAAAAAGTAGATGGCTAGCATAAGCATAAGACTAATCTGCTTTCAAATAAAAATAGGAAATAAACATAGCATTCTTAATGCTAACCTCAGGGCAACCTCAAAATACATCTCTAGGGAAAAAGCAAAGAAAAAAAAAAGGGAAACCAACCGAAACATAACTACACCCATCAGACCTAAGAAGAGAAAGAGAAGAACAGAGGCATTGTCTGGAGCAACATGACAAATTATAAAATGACACTAAGTGACTATATATCAATAATCACCCTAAACGTTAATGAACTGAACTCACTAGTCAAACAATGCGGAGTGGTTGAATGGATTAATAAGCATAATCCAACCTTTTTCTACATTCAGGAAACCCACCATCTTTCAACATATAAACAAAGGCTCAAAGTCAATGATTGGAAAATAATCCTACAGTTGAATGGCAACCACAAAAGAGCAACTATACTCATGCGGATAAAATAGACTTGCATCTAATATGCATCACAAAAGACGCAGATGGACATTATATAGTGAGTAAAAGGTCAATACAGCAGGAAAACATAACACTTATTGACATACATGCACCAAAAGAAGGAGCATCAAAATATACCAAGGAAGTATTATTAGATCTGAGGAGAGACATTGAAAGAGACACAATAATAGTGGGAGACTTCAAAACCCCACTTACAGCAATGGACATATCAACCATGAAGAAAATAAACAAGGAAATGACTGCTTTAAATGACCATCGGGAACAGATATGTCTAATAGACATATACCAAACGCTACACCCAACAACTAGATTTCACTTTCTTCTCAAGTGTGCATGGAGCAGTCTCAAGGATAGATCATATGCTGGGACACAAAACATGTCTCAATAAATTTACAAAGACTGAAATCATACCAACCATCTTCTCTGACCACATGGACTAAAATTAGAAATTAATCACAAAAAGAAAGCTGGGTAACCCCAAATTAATTGCATAGTAAACAATATGATTCTTAGGTAAAAGAGGAAATCAAAGAGGAACTTAAAAATACTTAGAGACAAATGAGAATGAAGATGTGCACTATCAGAATATATGAAATGCAAAAAAAGCAATATTAAAAGGAAAGGTCATTGTAACCCAGGCCCACATAAAGAAACAAGAAAAATCACAAACAAATGACCTAACTGTACAATTAAAACAATTAGAGAAAGAAGAACAATTAAAGGCAAAATCAGCAGAAAAAAAGGAAATAATAAAAATTCAGGCAGAAATAAATGAAATGGAAAACAAAAAGACAATCCAGAAGATTAATGAAGCCAGATTGATTCCTTGAAAAGCATAAACAGAATTGATAAATCGTTGGCTAGACTCACAAAGAAAAAGAGAGAAAAAACTCTTGTAACTAGAATCAGAAATGAAATGGGAGCGTTTCCAATAGATACCACAGAAATTCAAAACAACATAAGGAAATACTATTAACAGCTCTATGACAACAAAGTGGATAAACTTAAAGACATGGGCATATTTTTGGAAACATACGGTTTAACAAGACTGAACATGGAAGACCTGGAAAACCTAAAAAAAATAATCACAAGCAAAGAAATTGAAGAAGTAATCAAAGGTCTTCCTAAAAATAAAAGCACAGGACAAGATGGCTTTTCTAATGAATTCTACCAAACCTTCAGAAGAATAAACACCTATTCTTCTCTAACGTTTCCAAAATATTGAAGAACAGGAAACTCTCCCAAATACTTTTTATGAGGCTACCATTACACTGATACCAAAAGCTGATAGTGATGCCCCCAAGAAAGTAAATTACAGACCAATATCAAATGAACATAGATGCAAAATTCTCAGCAAAATATTAGCAAAACAAATCCAACAATGCGTTAAAAACATCATTCATGATGACCAAGTAAGATTTAGTCCAGGATGCAAGGATGGTTCAAAACATATATATCTATTAATATCATACATCATTTTAGCAAGAGCAAAGAGAAAAGCCACATGATGGTATCAATAGATGCAGAGAAAGTTTTTGACAAGATCCAACACCCATTTATGATAAAACCTCCATAAAATGGGAATAGAAGGTAAATACCTCAACATAATAAAGGCCAAATTCGAAAAATCCATAGCCAACATTGTAACCAATGGTGAAAAATTAAAAGCATTTCCTCTGAGGTCAAGAACAAAGCAAGGCTGTCCACACTCATCGCTGCTATTTAACATCGCACTGAAGGTCTTAGGCCAGGCAATTAGGCAAGAAAAGGAAATAAAAGTAATCCAAATGGAAAAAGATGAAGTAAAACTCTCGTTATTTGCAGATGGCATGTTCATATATATTGAAAACCCTAAAAACTCTATCAAAAAATTTCTAGAATTCATCAATGAATACGGTAAAGTGGCAGGCTAAAAAATTCAATGCCAAAAATGCGTTGCATTTTTATATGCAAACACCATGCTAAAAGAAAATGGGCTTATGAAAATCACAAGCTTTAAAATAGAAATTAAAAGAATAAAATACCTGGGCATATAGCTAAATAAGAAAGTAAAAGACCTGTACAATGAAAATTACAACTCCTTCTTAAAAAAAATAGACAACACAAAAAAATGGAAAGATATCCCCTGCTCATGACTGGGAAGAATCAACATCATTAAAATAACCATCTTACTCAAAAGCAATATACAGATTTAATGCAATGTCTATTAAAATTCCGTAAGTTTGCTTACAGGAAATAAAACAAAAACATTTCAAATTTGTATGAACAAAACAAGACCCCCAAATAGTCAAAGCAATTATTAGAAACAAGAACAAATCTGTAGGGATTACATTCCCAGAAACTGAATTATATTACAAAGAAATAGTGATCAAAATGGTATGGTACAAAAAAACAAAACAAAACAAAACAGAGGCACATACCAGTGGAATAGAAATAAATCACCAGAACCTGACCCAATCATATAGTGTTAGTTAATCTATGACAAAGGACCCAAAAGCATACAATGGAGAAAGAAAAGTTTCTTCAACAAATTGTCTTGGGAAAACTGGACAGCCACATGCAAAGCAATGAAGTCAGACCACTCTCTAACACCATTCACAAACATTAACCCAAACTGTACTAGAGACTTGGACATAGCACCGGAAACCATAAAGTTCTTAAAAGACAACATAGGGAAGACTTTCCATGACATTAGCCATAAAAAGGTCTTTGGGGACTCCACTGCACCATCAAGGGAAACAAAAACTAAATAAATAACTGGGACTATATCAAACTAAAGAGCTTCTTCACAGTGAAAGAAAGCACCACCAAAACCAAAAAGAAACCTTCTAACTGGGTGAAGATATTTGCATTTCATATTTCAGATAAAGGCTTAATATCTAAAATATACAAACTACTCACCAAACTCAATAACGAAAACAGGCTATCCAATCAAAAATGGGACAGAGAATTGGAGAGACGCTTTTCTGAAGAGGATATAGAGATGGCCAACATGTGAAAAGATGTTTCTACTTGCTGGCTATCAGGGAAATGCAAATCAAAACAACAATGAGATATCATCTTACAGCTGAGAGACTGGCTATTACCCAAAAATCTGGAAATAACAAATGTTGGTGAGGATGTGGAGAAAGGGGAACACTTTTACACTGCTGGTGGGCATGAAAATTGCTTCAACCTCTATGAAAAACAGTTTGGAGATTGCTCAAAAAGTTGAAGATGGAAATCCCATATGATCCCGCCATTCCACTTCTGGGTATTTACCCAAAAGATACAAAAACACTCCTCTGCAGAGATGTATGCACCCCCATATTTATTGCAGCCTTATTCACAGTAGCTAAGGACTGGAGACTACCTAAGTGCCCAATTCAGATGAATAGATAAGAAGATGTGGTATATATACAATGGAATACTACACAGCCGTTAGAAGAGATGAAATCCTGTCATTTGAACCGACATGGATGGATCTAGAGGATATTATGCTAAGTGAAATAAGTCAAAAGAAGAAAGATAGAGGCCAGATGACTTCATGCATAGGCAGAACGTGAATAGACAAAACAAAGGATCTGATGAAACAAAACCAACCCTTGGATACTTGCAATAGAACTCAGGTGACCAATAGGGAATGGGAGGGGGGTTGCAAATGGTGGCATAGCCCAATGTACAATGGTGAAGAACACTTGGTGATTTGCTGGTGGGCACTGTGTATTGACATATCTAAGGAATGGGGAACCTATAGATATGATGTTATTTTAATATGTATAATAATTACTATAATTATACACACAGATATATATATATATATATATATAATCCAAAATTGTTTATCTGCTTTAGCAACCTCAACTCTACTGTCTCAGTCTTAGATTTGTGGCTATATGGTATCTACTCAGCATTTTCTTGCATTCTTATTTGATCTTCATTTAATGTGGCAGCTTTAGTTACGTATTTGTTTACCAAGGGTTATAGAGTCATATTTCAGTCTTTCATTTTCATTTATTTCAGGGTGATTTGCAAGAAGAATGGGGCATAGTATTTTCTTTACTAGGACATTTTAAAATAGGAAGGAACAGTAATACTTTTAATCTTCTGCTAATATTTCTTTTAATTTCCCAGGTCTATTGAGGTATGTACCTAATAAATATTTGCTAATAGAAAAAAAAAAAAAACAATACAGAGAGGCACATTCGTTTTCTGTTGCTGCTATAATAAATTACATTAATTTTGTTTTAAACAATGTAAATTTATTATCTCTCAGTTCTATAGTTAGAAATATGAAATAGGTGTCACTGTCCTAAAATCAAGGCACCTACAGTGCTGAGTGCCCCTCTAGGGATTCTAAGGAAGAGTAATTCCTTTGCCTATTCCAACTTTTAGAGGCTGCTCCTGTTCCTTGGCTCATGGACCCTTTCCTTCATCTTCAAAGCCAGACACAGAGAGTCAAATCTTTTCACATGGCCTCACTCCATCTCCCCTTCCCACCTTCACTTTCCACTTTTAAGGAAATTTGTGATCGCCTTGGGGTCTATTTTGATCACCTAAAATAATCTCCCATACTGAAAAAACTTTAATTTAATCACATCTTTAAAGTGCTTTTACCATGTAAGGGAAAATATTCATAGGATCTGAGGATTTAAGACATGGTCAGCATTTTGTTGATGGAGGTCGGGGAAGAAGCAGTATTCTGTCTACCACAGGAGGGGAATGGAAGTGAAGGAAAAGTAAGAATACACGATTAATGTTCCTATGCAAATTTAATTTTATACGTCAATAATGAGGTTCTGTTTGACATTAATATGGACTTTAAATTTTCACAGTACTCAAGCAGTTGGCCTATGAGAGAAGTGAAAACCTTGTGCCTTTCAAAGTGAGGCTGAAAATTATACTGTGGCTTACTTATATCAACATATCATACCTTGATTAATACTGGAGATAAAGTATACAATTTAGAATACTATTTGAAATGTCTATTAAAGTATTTCCTAGCTGTACTGGATGTCAATTAATAAATCACATCAGAGGTCAACTAGCAATACAAACTTAAATGTAAATATAAAATTCACATAATTTAAGTATAAATATGAACTATACATTAAAATATACCATATAGTAGATAGGAAGGCAGATAGAAATATGTTAAAAAAAAATGATAAAGACGAAACTTTGAGGCTAATGAGAAAATATTTCAAGTTGAAGAGGCAGTTCTAAACTTATCTCTTGGAATACAAATTGATCATGGAAAATAAGATGACATGTATCAGACATTTTGATACAGAGAGACTTAAAAATTAAGTTAACATAAGTGATATTCAGAAAGTTTTTAGTTTTGTTGAACTCCTATTTGAAACATCAGTAGTTTCTGTGCTGCTTCTGAGGTGGTTCTGGTGCTCCCAGTCCCCAAATGCAGATCTAGAACCTTGAAAGTAACATCGGGGATTGATAGCATCTTTGGCCACTATTTTAAATACTGTGGTGATGTCTTTCCCAGGAAGCATGACTTTAATGTCATTTCCAAGGGGACACAACAACAGTTTGCAGTGAGCCAGCTCCAACTGATTACGGACATTAAGGCTGAGCTGATTCAGCCTTTGGGCTAAATTTAGAAAATTCAGAATAAATAGAAACAGAACATAGTTAAATAGAATTAAATGTAGGTACAAGATCAGGGACTCACTTGTGCAACGGAGTTTTCCGGGTGCAGTTTTGGTTAATCCAAATGAAAATCAAAGTGGTTTTTCTTCCATCCATTTTTTTCATAATTTTATTGATATCAGGAAAAATATCGATGCCCCAGGTAGATGTTGAACTTAATGAAAGCTGTATAGAACTTCCCTCACTAAGATTTTATCCTCAAGAATAACTTTATTTACTTAAACATTGCTCGATTTATTTTTTCTTCTTGTAATCTATTGTAGCAGATAGCAATATTTTTTTTCCCCACTTACACACACGTCCGACCCCTACTCCACCTACACATATACCTCACTATAAGATCCATAGGCATCTCAGCAAAGGCAGTCTCCGAGGATCCTGGGTCCAGAGAGCATGTACCCTCACCCCATTCTGATGAATGTCTTGCAGGAAAATGCAATCTCCCTCCCTCCTACCTTTTCATGTTCTTCCAGGTCTTCTTTTCTTCTTTCATATAAGCAGAGGTTGGTGGTTGGTGGTTCCTGAGACAGGCTTATCTAGCCCAGGGACAGGATCTTCAATTAATTCATTAGTTAGGTTTTTGTTTTGTTTTTTTTAAAGGAGAGGGAAATCTTACTCATTTGGTTGTTTTGAAGATAAATGAGATAAAGTGTTCTGTAGAGAGACAGAGTATATACAATTTATATGAGAGAGAGATTAAATGGAGTTGACTTACACAATTGCAGAGACTGAGAAATCTCAAATTCTGTAGCCAGTATGCCAGAGACCCAAGACAGCCAATAAATAGTTCTGTCTGAGTCCTAAGACCTGATAATCAGGAGTGCTGATGGTTTAAGTTCCAGTCCAAAAGCCAGCAGGTTTGAGACCCGAGCTGATGTTTCAGTCTGAGGCTGGGAAAGAGCTGTGTCTCAGCAAAGGCAGTCAGGCAGCAGGAGCTCCTTTGATTCCACTCTTTCGTTCTAGTCAAGTCTTCAATGGATCGCATCAGACCCATCCTCACTGGGGAGGGTAATCTGCTTTGTTCAATCTACCAATACGAATGTTAGTCTCATCCAGAAACAACCTCACAGAAACACCCAAGATAATACTTGGCCACTTGTCTAGGCAGCCCCTGGTCCAGTCAAGTTAACAACTGCTTAGCACAGTACCTGGCCTCTAGAGGAATTCAATGAATAGTAAATCAGGCTTTTGGACAACTTGTATTTCACATAGTTTCTTCTTCTGAAGTTCTATATAATTTTAGTGGGAAATACTTTATATAGCACATTTTGCACTGTAATGTGTTTTGTTGATCGGTTATGTCTATTTTGTTTTTCAGTTAGACTGAGAAGGGAAAAATGGAAGCACTGACATCTTCAGTTGTAATAAGGTAAACTGTTTGTCCCTTCTTACCTGCAGTAGAAAGGAGAGGAATCTTGTCTCCCATTAACTCAAGGAAAGGACGATGCTCTTAACAAGCACATAAAGGTCTCTGCCCATTAGAAGAGAAGATTGACATCTTGGGGCATCTGGTTGGACAACACCTGTCTACAAAATCGATAGACTCATTTGGTTCTCTTATTGCTAAGTAGGGGTGGGGGAGGTAGTTCTTGGGAGAACTTCAGATGCAACCCCAGAGTTTGGGAGATTTCAGTGTAATGATCCCTTCTCATGAGGGGATAGATATCAATGCCGAGAACTTAGGGTGGGGAAGGGCATCCACATAGGAAGGAACTGTGGTGTCATACACTGGCAAGAAGATAGGGGCAATCTTCACTATATCCCAGTTCCTTGAGACTCTGAGGGCACACAAAGGAGCTTTAGCAATACACAGGTCTTTGCCTGAAGAAGCAAATAAAAGAAACCTATCAAAGTGGCTACTTCAATCGTTGTCATGACCAACTCCTTAAAGCATCTGGGACCAAGGGAGACATAGCTGCTACTCTCCAAGCAGTCCTCAATGGGCAGAGACAGAACAATACTGAACATCACTCCAGAAGTAATGCAGAACCACCATCCCAGTGGAGAAGACCTCAATGCAGACCATCAGACCAACCCCGAGGAAGATCAGGGTATACCTATCACTTGTAGACAGCCAGATACAAAGTCTGTATCTCCAATTTCCCCATAATCCTTATGAAACAAAGGATTTGCCTTTAGAAGAAGAGGAAGGAAATACCACCTCCCACCGTGCGAACTACTTCTTTCCTTCCCTCCACTTCAGTGTACTAGTGTGGTAGAAGAAATACAATTGCTGACCATACTTAGATGCACCTTAAGCTAAATTTAAATTAAATTCAACTTAAAATGAAGTTTTAAATTGGACCCATCTGAACTCCTTTTAAATAGCAAATTGAAATAAGATGTCATCAGTGACCACTAATTTTGAGTTCTCTCCTTTCTGGGTGCATTAACAACTGCACTCAGAAAGAAGCGGACTTTCAGTCTCTGGAATCAAGTTAGTGGTGGCCAGAATGAAGGGAAGAGGGGCTAAGAAAATTGGGTAAGAGGGATCAATTACATGGTAAAGAAAAGAATCGGACTGCTGGTGGTAAACTTAATATTTTATATACAGGTGTTTGTTATCAGGATGCACACCGTAAACTTTTCCAATGTTATGTTGCAATGCTCCTTCAATACATGAAAACAACAGCGATACCTGAAGGAGTTACATAGAGCTGTGTTTTAACTCTGGCCAATGGACTGTGAACAAAAGTGACAAGCATCATTTTTGATTCGAGAAAGCAAAAGTCCTTGGACACCCCAGTGTCTTCTCCCTTATCTGTGGCTCCCTGAGAGAGATTTCTTAGATTCAATAGTCATAAGAGATAAGGTTGTTCCCTGAGTCAGTCACCTCTTAGAATAGAGATACTCAGGAGTTCTACTAGGGTAGAATGAGTGAGAAATCAACCTCTGGTGGAGTTGTTGGGATTCCTGGTTACTTTGTAAGCACAGAGTAATTTAGCTTATTCTAACATAGATATTGATACTAAAAATGGGTTGCCACCCTCAGAAAAACTTTTAAAACTTGGCATCGTCTCATCCTCAAGTGGAGGACAATAAAATAACACCTGTCTGAGCCTGAAAAACACAGAGGCACTTGATGAGGGATAGGAGAGGCTGGAAAATCCTTCCCCGGCAAGCTGAACAGGGGACACACATCCCCTAGTTACCCCCACTTGAACTCTGACTCTGCCAGAGCTGTGACTGCTGGATACTCCCAAAGGGAGGTCCCTTCCTTCCATATATGAGACTCCATTTTAACAACTCCCTCTGTGCTCTTGTAACCCCAAGCTGTGTGTGTCATTTCTGTTTAGTAGTTTCCTAATAAACTTGCACATGGTGTTGGGACAAGGTGTCTCCCTTCAATTCTGTCCAGGACAGACTGCACTCACCAGTGCCAGGGACCCTAATCACACTGACACAGGAGCAAAACATTTGTTTAAATGGCTCTCAGAGAGAATTGGGAGAGATACTAGATTTCTATTATTGCTGCAGCAAATCACCACAAATTTAAGCTTAAAACAACACAAATTTATTATTTTAAAGTTCTGTCCATCAACTATATCTTTTTATTATAGTTTTAGACATAGAAGCCTGATTCTAGCTCCAAGAAAAAAAATCATCACTTTCCTATTATCTAAGGGCAGAGACTGCGAAGTACCAGAGCAATGATGAAATTAGAATACAGATCTCCTGTAGAGAGAAACTAACATAGGAGAAAAAAATGTCTTCTAGTTTCTAAGAACACCTATGTGTTTGGGGGGGTTGGAGGGGGGCAGGTGGGGGAGGGGAGAGAGAGAGAGAGAGAGAGAGAGAGAGAGAGAGAGAGAGAGAGAGAGAGAGAGAGAGATTTGCATATGTCGCACTAGGGAAGAGAGAAACAGAATCTTATAATATTAAATGAAATCAACCAGAAAAAATAGAAAAAGAAAGTTCTGGGCCCACACTGGTGGCTCAGGGGTTTAAGCCTGCGCCTGGGGCAAAGTTCACACACAAACCAAGGATTCAGGTTTGTAGCCTGGGGCCGGGGTAGCAAGGACAATGAACAACTGCAAAAAAGAATGCTTCTTTCTCTTCTCCCTTCCTTCAGTTGCCTGCCTGCCTTCCTTTTGAGAAAAAAAAAAAAAAAAAAAGAAAAAGAAAAAGGAATAAAGTTCTTTAGGTCAAAAGTCTTAAACAAATCTCCCCAGGCTAGGAGATAGCAGTTGTGTTTCCTTCTGGAGGCTCTAAGTGAGAATCCTTTCCTTGCTTGGATTGCTGGCAAAATCCAGTTCTTCCCAGAATGTGAATGAGCTGTTCCCAGTTCCTTGGGGAACCACAGTCCTCAACTTGCGGCCAATATCCTCCATCAATAAAGCCAGCTAGGGCAGGTCTGGTCCTCTTGTTGAATTCCTTCTGCCTTTAAGAACTCATGTGATTACATTAGAGACACCCAGATCTGCAGGATAAGTTGCTTATTTTAAGATTAAGGATAAACAATGTTTTCCCTTCAAGGTTTTCCCAGCCTCGGTTTTCCCATTGCCATGTAAAGCAATACATTCAAAGGACCTGGGATTTAGGGTGCAGAGGTCTTTCAGCATCACTAACCTGCCTAACACAGGAGGTTTATGAACCTAATGGACTTGAGCTCCAGTGGAAGAGGTTGGAAGTGGATTGGGAATTGATTGCTATGACTGCATTTGTCAAAGCTGTTACAAGAAAGAGATGAACTCTGAAAACATTTACCAACTTGCAAGCTAAAAGAAATGAATGTAGAGATTCCAGAAATCCAAGGTCTGGAAGATTTGGAAACGTCTACTAATTCCAGTCCTGAAAGAAATAGGACATACAAAATAAAAATAAAAGAAAATAAGAACAATGCAGCAAAATACCAGGACACATTTCCAGATGATTAAGAATCGCAAGGCAAAGAAAACACTAATGATAGGCCAGTAAAACTTTTCAGTTGAATAAAATGACTCAAGGCAAAGGAGTGCAAGTAGATAGCTTTCTTACTAAAGACCTAGTCCTCAAGTTGGATCCCATTAACTTGAAGATGAGACATAACACTGAGACAGTGAAGTGAAATAAGCTTAAGAATTAATCAAGAAAGACCTCAATTGTAGTCGGTGGTCCCATGGAACTGATTGCAGGGAATAAACCTAAGCCTGCTAGATGTTTAAGAGAGACTTTGCCAAAAAACAAAACAAAACGTAAGTCTTGAACTGCTTCAGTCATAAAACAATCTTTTAGCCCCTAAGGAAAATCTTTTCCAAAACGCCCATTGCAAAGGGAACTGAAAAGAGTGAAAGAATTAGAAACTCCTAAGATCAGCGTTCATAGTCATAGATCCATGATGGGTAAGTAGATGATGACGACATGTTCTCCACCCAGGGCAGGCCTGGGACAAGGGTAAAGCCAAGCAGGCAATTGTGTCAGCCACCAAATTTAAGAACCTGCCAGAAATCTTAGCAATCTCAGTAATGAAGAGACCAGGGTTTGAATATAACATTAAAAAATAATGCAAGTAAATCCATGATCAATAAGACATGAAAATTTTTGACTATGAGAGAATGTTCAGGGATGAAGATTAGGGTGAGATGGAGGAAACACACACTCTGAGTTTTGCAAGCTCAAAGTCTGTCTTGTCTTCCCTGCTGGAGGCCAGTATTGAGATGCTGGAGATACAATGTGAGAGCTAACAGATCGCTCAGCCACCACTTGCAGGGATTCTGTCCTGGAAGCCACCAGAACCTCATGGCAGTTTGCTTCAACAAGAGATACATCTTTGATGTGTCAAGTGGTGAGATTTTAAGGTTCTGCTGCCACCTTAGTCTAACCACACTCATCTTTACTGTTCAGAAATTTGTCTGGACATTTTCACCATCTTTCTAGGATGTATGAAGAGTAGGGGAAGCAAGTTAGACCAGAGGCATTTGAAGTTGCACCTGGAAAAAAAAATGGAAACATTTCATGTTTGCAAAGCTTCTGTAACCAGGCAGTAAATTGGGACCCAAACCTAGTCATCCAGCAAAACTGAAGACTCTCTGACATTTGGGGAGTGGCAGATAAACTAAACTGGGAGAGACACAAAGGAATGACCTGTGATAGACCTGATAAGCCAGCAGACCCCTTGTCGGAGCCACAGCATCCCCAGTCACCACTGGTGGCAAATGCCCAATCTCCTCCTATAGCGACCCCCTGTACACGTACTTTTGTCTTTATAATCTCAGGTGCTCCCCTCAGTGGGGGAAGAGGCTTTAAACTGAGCAAGGCTCCCACTTCTTCATCTGGTGCCTTTCAGTACTAAACCTAAATTTCTTTGAGTCCTTTCTGGATGTTAGATAGCAGAACCTGGGTCCAGTAACTTCTATTTGAGACTCTTCAGTTACATGTAGATATTTTAAAGATTATGAGGAGAAACTTTATACAAGTGAATATTTGGATTTGTTACATATGTTTAAGAAATACAATAGTGGGGCACCCTGCCTGGCAGCTCAGAAATTAAGTCTGGGTTTCTGGTGTCATCCACATAAAGCCCAAGGACTCAAGCTGGCGACAGGCATGGGGGTGGGGTATATGGGGGTGAGGGTGTGGGGGTGGGGGCTGGTGGGGGCAGGCACAGAACAACCAAAATGATTATCTAAAGAAATAAAATGAATCTTCCTCCTCTTTCTTCCTGCCTGATTCCTTCCTCTAAAAAGACAGACAATGATGCTAAAGAAGTAAAATAGAATCTAGAAGAAGTCTTTACTCGTGAACCTCGGGACTCAAATATAGTGAAGTTTCTTGGTGAATTAATCAGACAAAGTATTGCCAAATCTTGGTCTTTAAATTAGTTACAAAATGAGCTATCTCTAAAAGAATATTAATTTCATCAAATTGATGACCAGTGTGGCCCCAATATTACTTCATGTTGAGGTGATTAAGAAGCAAGAAGAAAAAGGCTGAATTTCCAAGTTTCTCATCTCTTTTCATTTTATAAGTAATTATCACTTGTGATTCAAGGATTATTTATTAACCTCAACCCTCTCGACATCACTGAATTTCAGTGTGAAGGTGGACCTCTCTTTACTCAGTGATATTATCCTGAAGTTTTCTAAGACATGGATTTTTAAGTCAAATCACTTTATGCGTTAGAGAGGTTTTATTTTTCTCTTACTAATGTCCAAGTGGTAGACTTTAATTAAGCTAATACACTTCTCTGGCCCTTGGTTGACCTGCTAAGAAGTTAAAGCTCTAAATAAACATTGCAATATACTAGAAGAGTTCATCTTCTAGTTATCCCCAACACCCTGTTTTATTGAGATATACATAATGCACTGTTAAAGGTATACACCATAATGACTTCTCTCATAAACATTGTGAGTGGTCACCACAGTAAGTTTAGTTAAATCCATTAACTCATGTAGATACAAAAGAAGGAAATGTTTTATCCTTTCAGTGAGAACGCCTAGGATCTACTCTCTTAACTTTCAAATATGCCACCCAGCAATGTTAACTGTTGTCATCGAGTTATACTGAACTCTCTAGGACTTATTTATCCCTTAGCTGTACATTTGTACCTTTTGACCATCTTCATCCAATTCTCTTTCTCTCACCCCACCCCCACCTCTGTTACCACAAAGTACTGATCACTGCTGATTGACGGATTACTTTTCGTTTTACTATTATATGCCTACATGCCTCTTAAGGCCCTTCTAGAAATTAGAAACCCAGGAATAGAAAAACGGAACAGTCTCTAAACATTTGAGCTGCAATTATCTAAAGCAATTTCTTTTTTAAAAAGTTATGCCTCTGAATTCACAAGGGAAAAAGTCTTACTAAAGGACTGGATTCTTTTGAATATATTTTCCCAACTGTTTCTAACCTCAGAGAATCTAAAGCCTACAAGGCCACAGGGAAATAAAATGTTATGCTCTCAAAAAAGAAGGACAGTATAAGATAATTTGTAGAAAAAATTAAATAAGGGAAATGTTCAGTGTCACGTGTGTAAATAAATTACCATAGAAAATATTTTAAAGATAATAATCTTCCACTCATTAAACTGGCATTCTTAAATGACCATGGTTAATGCAGATGAAACAGGCATGATCTAACTTGGCTGGGAACCATGTAAATATTTCTGCAAATTATTTACAGTATGTGCTTTGTCATTCTAAGTCCTCTTCAAAATACATGTTTAGCTGTGTGGACAATGGGTTATATCCTAAAATGTTCATTTCAATGAATAATGAGTTCTGAAGTAAAAGAAACGGAGATCAACAGAAACGTCTAACCACAGAAGAACGGTTTCACATTTCAAGAGCTACATAAAGTCTCTGAAAGAATTAGGCTTTTGATATCTCCGATCTGGACTTACTTCTAAGCCCTCCTTGAGCAAAACATTTAGTCTCTCTGAATACCAGTATCTCATGTGAAAAATGGGGACAATATGCTGAAAATTCATGTATGTTATATGACAGGGTTTTCTTGCAATTAAAAAAAAGACTCTTTCCACTTTTGGTTTTCTCTAAGTAGGCCTATTTTTATGTTTTAGAGCTGTACTGTCCAACATGGTAGTCACTCAGCACAGATCATATTTAAGTCAAATTTGTTAAAAGTAAATGAAACTTAAAATTTAGTTTCTTCATTGCCCTGTTTCAAGTGTTCAGTGATCACACACTGATGGCTGCTACCACGTTGGACTGCGTGGATAGGAAGCATTTCATCATCTCAGAAGGTTCTTTTAGATCATACTGTTATTCTCGAACCTTATTGTTTTTAAAATAGAATAGCTCCTTGGAAAGAGGAAGACAAGAGGAGATGGTAGTAAATGACAAGAATGCTTCTACTGTAGTTAATAATCATGCACTCAGCACACATTTTAATGTGTATATATTTCATATGATCTACTTTGACTTCTAAAAATTTTTCTCTGAAATTTAGTTGGGAAGAAGTGGTAAGACTGATTATAGTCAAATATGATTATATTACAAGCACTAAGACACTGTGATTATGTACCTTTCATAATTTATCAGTTGAGTCCCTTCATTTGTCTTAACTTGAATTAGACATAGTCACTTCTTTTTTTCCATTTTCCTGTCAAATCTTTAAGAAGTTATTGCTGAATTACTCAATCAACTTAGCTTAATATTTCACTAAGTTCTTAGTGGACACATTGCCCTGCTAAGCAACTTTATGGATTTGGTTCCCCAACTGAAGAAGAGCTTTCATGTCACCTCAGTGAACAGAATAGATACAATGGTAAAGATTTTTAAATGATACAGATATTTTGTGTGTGTTGTATTTGGATGCCTTCTTCCACATGATTGACATGGATGATATTAATGTTTTGCATTTTTTCTGTTAAGTAGCTCCCACCTAAATATTTAAAATATCTTTAATATAAAAGAATACCATGATAACTTCATCTTTTTTTTTAATCCATTTTACTTCTCTATGGGTCTATCAGATTACAATTATATATTTTTTCATAATTTTTATAAAGTTTGCAACTGTCAAAATTAACAAGACAATGACAAATGTTTGGATTCATTTCTAGAGAATCTCCAACTTGTCCTCTCTTTCTTGATTTGTGTCAAGTATGTGAAGTGGAGCAGGGCAAGGGCATTAAGAAAAATTCCTTATCTTTCCTTTTTTGACCAACACCATTATCATTTTTATTATTTTTCCAGCTCACTCAAATAGTTATCTGGTCATAAGCAAAAAACAAGATATGTGCACTTGGTGTGTCCTGGTGGTCAGCTGACTCCAGCTGAGCAAAGTCCACATACATCCCAAGGACACCCAGGTTGTGTCCTGAGGCCTGAGGAGAACAACTAAAATGACTAACAGCAAATATGAAATAAAATGCTTCTTCCTCCTCCTCTTCTCATCCACTTACCTACTTGCCTTCATGCCTGCCTGAACCTTTTCTTTAAAAATAAAAATAAAAAATAGATACGTAGGCCTGAATAACTAAAATGCAATTCAGTTTTTTGGATATCAAGAGTCCAGAGCATTTTTTAGCCTGCTAACTTTATAGCCCTGAGATCCAGACTTAAGGCACATTTGGTTTCACATCTCCTAGACAAGAATCTAGATTGTCTTTCCCTCCCATAGCCCTCTCACACCTTGCCCACCCTGCCTTGTCCAGATCCACTCTGGGTCTTCCATGTAACCAGAGACCCATTGGTTTGGTTTGAGGACTCTCACCAGGGTTTAGATCTGGCTCAGGCCCTTTCTAGTCCCTAGAGAAAGACTTAAATTCTTCGAGTCTCATTTATCCATCTGTAACATAGGGATAATGAAAGTAGATTGTTTTGCAGATTGAATGAGAAATAAAGTGCTCAGCAGGGTTCCTGGCACCTCTGAGAACTTAATCTTAGCTGTGAAGATAAGCCTTTCTCCACCACTAATTTCCACCAGGTTACCATCTTGCTGCTAATTTGACTTGCCAATGATCCTGACTTTAAGAAGGTGTGCGATGGCCTATGAAATAGTTTAAGCACTAGAAAGAGTTACCTTTCATCATAATCCTGTGAGTTTGGGAGCTATGAATCCATCCTTTGAGGCTGATCCGTTGCATACACCAGCAAAGTTGAGTTTCAGAAAACGCGCATTCAGGCCCAGACCCTAAAATGGAATGCCAAATAAGACACTCACCATACTATATAGAGGAGAAATCAGTTTTTTCTTTCATTTCTATCCATTATCCTATATGTGCAGTATATTTCATATGGTGACTAATTTTCATAAGGCTGTAACCGTATGTAACATTAAACCTTTTTCTTTACAGCACTCCTTCACAGAAACAATCCATTAAGAGTTAAATTTCAAACCAAACAAAGCAAAACAAAAACCTTGATGCATGAAGGTTAAAAAAAAGCACCTGGAACCAGTATCCACCCTAAATACCCTTGATAAGACTGGACAAAAATTTTCCTCTTATGTCCTTGTCCTGTCTCCATGGTTATCTTTCTGATTTCTCTACCTCTGCTCCACCCCCATCAAAGACTCCCAGCGAAGCTTAATAGGGTCTTTCCCATGGGGAAGTTATATTTTAATATAAATCAAAGGACCGCATTTCTAAAAGTGTAATTTCAGGGATCAGAAAGTTAAGTAAGGGAGGTCACTCAAGGAGGCCATAACTCTCTTCAGTCCTGCATGTGTGCCAGATGCCGAGCAGTGAAGCACATCAAGTTCTAGTTCTGGGAGGAACAGTTTGGACCTGAGGACCAGGCAGATTGGAGGGGGACAGGCAATACGCAAATACATGGACAAGCGGGCAGCAGTGCCAGGAAGTTTGCAGGCGTTATGGGGCTTAAAACTGGCTCAGAGTTTCAGAGGACCAGACTGAGAAATTCTGAAGTTGAGTCTGGAATGCCTGGGGACACCAGCCCGGAAACCAGTCAGGAGTCACCATTTTTCTTGTAGCCCCTGGGAAATTAGAGGGGAAACTCCTCATTTCTTGACTTCAGGGCTCCCTCAAATGCATGTGGTCTCCAGCTCTGCTGGGTTTAGGCCATGGCTTGACCCTGACAGATACTTGTCTCCTCTGCCACAGTGCAGGGCAGGCCTCTCCTGTTCTCTAGGACTTACCTCCACTCTCTTCTCAACTCTAGATTTTCTAGTGAGTGGTTTTAGAGCACTTACATCTTCTACCGAGTCTCGTTCCCGTCTCCCAATCCTGCTTCTCACCAGTTGACTTCTTCTGTTGTCCACATCTAACCCCAGCTGCAGCTTTTCAGATCCATTTCCCTTGAAGTAAGTTATGTTCTAGATAGAGAAATCAAGAGACATCTCTCACAGTGTTCAAAACTATTTTCTCCTCCCAAGCCAACCTTAGCTGACTTTGTCTCAAGTTACCCTTAATGGGAGCTCTGAAGGAGCTTGTTGTAGGAAGAAACTTCCCCATGCATGGAGATTATAAGGTATGAAGAGAAAGCCTGCAGCTGTTATCTCTTAGAATATAATCAGTAGCTGCAAAGTCCAGAATCCACTGGTCCAATCTGCTCTCTGCCTGTCTCCCTATTTCAGGAACTGTCCAGGTGCCATGGGTGTCCTTAGACCAGGCAGCACATTTGGGGAAGACTCTGAGGTACTATTTTTTTTCTGTGAAGTCAAGTATTTTTTGTTTTTTGTTTTTGTTTTTGCACTTTAATAACGCTGCACAATAACAGTTGCCAAATACCAGTGACTCAGAGGAGCAAACATTTTGCAGTCATATTCTTCTTCTTCTCTTGAAATATGCTGAACCAGCTCTGTTTTAGACTGCAAACTAGTTGTAGATCTGCTCCACATGTCTCTCCTTGTAGGACCTAGGCTGAAGGAATGGAGATAACACGGGTGTGTTCTGCTCCTGGCAAATGACTAGCAAACAAGAGAGCAAGCCAAACTCGATAAGTACGTTCAGAATTTATGAATGGACATGGTGTATATTGCATACGCTCACATTCCATGGCCAAAGTTATGGTCAAGTCTGTAGTAAGTTGTAAAGTAGTACTCCCTGCTCAAATTGAACCATGCGTCAACTTAAAATATAGACAGAATTGTGAAAAAAAAATCCAATTTACAAACTGGTCTACACAGTGATAATAATAGTAGGATTAAGTGGAAGAGGATGAAGAAGAGTATATACTCTTGCTGAGTGCTCTCTTTGGGCTAGCCAATGAACTAGGTATTCTGTAGGTATTATCTCATCTATCCTATGGAAAAACCTCAAAACTAATGTCTTTCATCCTTCATTCGATAGATGAGGAAACTTAGGAATAGCGAAGGTAAGTAAGCAAATAACAATAACCACAAAAATAATGATGAGTTCATAATTTTTGAGCATGACATCAATTTTAAAACTTGCTTCAAATAATGGAAAATTGAACTGAAGTCTCTTCAATGATACCACTGATTATTTACTGTGCAAAAAGTTCAGGGGTTAGGGACACTGGTAAACTCACTGATTTATTAGTAGACCCGGAGACCCAGCGGTTTCCTTGTTTATGTCTTATCACCCTCAGCATGTTAATATTGCTTATCTCATGTCGCTGCAACATTTCCAGAATCACATGCAGATGGCATTCCTATTATTATCCCATTATTAAAGCCCTCCAAAGGTTTCCTCTCATATCTCATTGGACAGACTTATATGACATACCTATGCCTAAATCAACCACTTGAGTCAATGACTCAAATTAACTTACTTATACAAATCATGAATCACCCACTTGGGTTTAGAATAATTCTGGTTTATCTAGTGGACACGACCCTCTGAAGCAGATGAATAAAATTGGAATTCTGTTAATGAGGGGGAACAGGAAGAAAAAGTATTTGGTAGGCACCCAAAATGTCTGTCATTATCATTAACTACATGTCAGCCAGGATGCTGAGTTTCTTGCCTGTATCAATTCATGAATAATCCTAATGACAAATGGGCCCTGGTGGAATAGCAGTTGGGCACAACCCACATACATCGAGTCTTGGGATGAGGAGTGGAAGCGGGTGGGATGACAACAAATTTTAGATTTCATTCTGAAAGTGGAAATCTGTTCTGTTATCACTGAATTAATAAATGACAGAGCCAAAATTTTAACTCCAAATTGAAATTAACTTCCGAAGACTGAGGTGGTTTTATTTTGTTTGGTTTGGTTTGGATGGTTTGTATTCAATAATTTTCTATTTAAATTTTTGTCCAGCTTTATTGAGATGTAGTTGACATGGAATATTGTATAAATTTAAGGTCTACAAATTGATTACCGTAATATGTTTAGCTAGCATCTACATCTCCTTGCATAATTCCATTTCTTTTCTGGGTGAGAACATTTAAAACTGATGCAGGCGGGGCCAGGCTGAAGTCTTCAAAGGCAAGGGGATGATGAGGCAGAAGATAGAGGGAGACAAGGTGCTGTGTGGAAGGCTGCCTTCTTTTTAAAGATATTCACCTTGCCTTGTCATGAGCAGGAAATTGCTTTTGTTTGTGCTAAGGCACTGAAATCTGGGGAGTTGTGTCTTACATCCAACTAATGTAAGCATTATAAGGAGTCAAGCTGGTTTTGTGCTCAGTCACGTGTGCAGACAATGCAGGACTTGGGTGCCAAGTGTCCATTAGATACTGAGTTGGATTGCATTCTGACTGTGTTTGAGTCACATAGCCTTACTCATAGTAACTGTTAATGTCACAGGAACAGATTAGCATATTCAGCTGAGCCCAAGTCATGTACATTTTCTGGTGACTAAAGGCCTGGGATTTCATGACTGATAATAGCCCCAGGACCACAGAGAATGGGGAGAAATTGAACCTCAAGGGAAACAGGAGCACCCTGAAATGTCATCATCTAAAGTGAAACCTTTAATGTCAACTGCAAGTACAATGACTACAAAAGAATAGGACTTCCTTCAAAGAGCCTACAATTTTTACTTAAAATTTTTTAATCCGGAAAAACCCACATTCACGTTCTCAATAGCTTCAAATTATCACCTTAACATAATGTTCGACGGTCCCTCTTTCTCTGTTTGATTTTGTCTTATTCTACTACTAGTATGTTTTCCCTGCTCCAACCAGGTAAGTTTCCACCTGTTGTAACATGGAAGACCCATCTTTGCAGCTCTTGATCTGAAGTTCTCTGCTTCTGTGTGTATCACACTCACCTGAAGGGCTTATGGAAACACAGATTCTTGGGCACTAAGCCCCGAGTTTTTGATTCAGTAGGTCTGGGGTGAGGATGTTCATTTCTGATAGCTTTGTCAGTGCTGCTGCTGCTGGTCTGGGGATCAAATGCGGAGAACCACTGCTTTAGGAAAGTGGTTGGAAAAGTTCCACACCACAAAAATGTATGTTTGGCAATGGTGTAAGGACTTCAGCAAGCTATCTGACAACAACAGACTTAGACAATAAGTGGCTGATTTTAAAGTAATATCAAAGGAATAGAAATAATCCCTGTTAACAAAGCTGGACCTTCACAGAGTGGGGGAAAAAAAAAAACTTTGACTAAGAAAGTTCCAGGCAGACTCCTAACTGAACAAAGAGATTCAGAAAGACAAACATCAGATAAAAGACCTTGCCTTCTCCCCACTTCAATCCATTGCTTACATGTTCTTAAAGTACCTGCCATTAGCTAAAGAAAAAGACATGGGGGCAAGGACACAAATTAACAAAAAACAGATTTGAGATCTATGTTTAGGACCAGAACTATGTAATGACGTGAGTGTACTACATTTTTGAAGCAATTGTGTTGCCAAAAAACTGTGAGCCAGGACTGAAAAAGTTTTGATTGTGTGAACTTGAAAACAACCTTCATTCTGCCTCCTTCACTAGAATGTAAAATATGTGACAAGAGGGAAATTGCCTGTGTATTTAACTGACAGAATTCTAGTACCTGGCCTCAAACTGAGTGTAAGGTTAATAAGTATGTGCTGGAAAAAGCAGAACAAAGTAAAACAATCTGACCTTGGAGACCTGCGAGCTGGCATCTGAACCCGGCTGTGCAAGCTGTGTGTCCTGAGGAAGGCACCATGCTCTACGCACCTTGGATATGGCCATGGCGGCTTCTGAACAAGATTTTTCTTGGACAGATTTGGGGACATGGGGGACATAAACAAAGGGATGGTGCCCAGAGAGCTATTTAAAGTAGGTCTAGCAAGGAACTCCCCCAACCCTCAGGGTACATGTGAGGGGAAGAAGGTCACCATGTCTGCATAGCAGGATTTCATCATTGCTATGTTTGTCTCCCAGCATTTACTTTTATGAATGGAGGTTTATTTTGTCTCTATTGGATCATTGTGTGTAATGTGTAGGAGTTTATAGTCTTTTTTTTTTCTTTTAAGAAGCACTTTATTTATTTTTATTTACTTGTCCATCTTGGGTTTTCCTCCTGGCCCCCGGACGAGAACCTAGGTCCTCAAAATGTATGTGGACTACGCCGACTGAAGGCGGCAGACAAAA
Organism: Solenodon paradoxus; assembly: GCA_004363575.1. Lineage (NCBI taxonomy): Eukaryota > Metazoa > Chordata > Mammalia > Eulipotyphla > Solenodontidae > Solenodon > Solenodon paradoxus. The sequence continues at coordinate 254,222 of RJWH01000598.1, read as the reverse complement.
CCGCTCCTTCCACCTGGGCATGCTGACCATTTACCTTTTTAGATACGAGGTTGTTGGACTATAAGGAGCCACACCTGGATGATGTGGTCTCTGCCATCACCTCTGCCATTCTGAAGTGAGCTGAATGGAATAATTGGATGGGCTTTGAGTTATTTGTATTGAGGGATTATGTGCTTGTGTGGGAAGAATATGAGAGTAAATATTGGAGAAACAACAGAGTGACTATGTGTTCACCAACCTGTTTCTTTCTTTTTTTTTTTCCTGGGCTCACAGATGGTCTACATTTCCCAGGCTTCTTTGAAGTTTGATGCAGCAACGGAAAGAAATGTGTCTTACTTGGGGCTGCTATAATCAAGGTTAGATTGTGTGGCTTATCAACAATGGACATTTATTTCTCACACTTCAGAAGCCTGGAAGTCAGAGGCCAGGGCATCAGCATGGTCCAGTTCTGGCGAGAACTCTGCTCCAGGTGGCAACTACTGATTTTCCTGTTGTAGCCTCACATGGTAGAAATAGAGTGAGTTGGTTCTCTGGCTTCTAATCTCATTGGCACATGCTCCACCTTCAAGACCCAATTACCTTCCAAAGGCCCCACTTCTAAATTATTATCACTTTGGGGACTGGGCTTCAACATATGAATCTAGGGTAGAGAAAGGTATAAGCATTCTGTCCTGAACCGTAGGCAAAGGAATGTTCACAAGTTTTCTGCCTGGTCCATAAAGATTTCCCAAGTGTAATTAATTCCCCATCTTTTGTCTTTGCGGACGATCTGTACATTAATGTGATGAGTACCCCTCAAAGCCACCTGTTGGAAATAGCAGGGCCTCCATTAGCATGTGCCTCCCAGTAACTGAAACACCTACCAACTACTGGCCAGAGTCAACTGCTTAGATTTCACATGAAAGAGAAATAACTTTTATTGTGTTAAACACTGAAATGCTGGATATTTTGTAATAGCAGCTAGTGTTATGATAATTTATCCCTTTATCATTTCTTTCAAATTTTTAAAGTTTTGTTAAGATAAAATCTACCCTTCTCAGTCTATAATGAACCTTTAACACACAAACTAACAAAATTTACCAATTACCTCAGGTCAATTTAAAATTACAACTTTGGCCTGAATATTTTCCTAATAACAGAGAAAAACATGTCTTTTTCTTTTTACTTATTTTATTGGTTTCCTATGACTGCTGTAATTAACTACCACAAACTTGAGGCTTAAAATTTATTTTCTCACAGTTCTGGAGGCTGGAGTCTTCAGTTAGTATCATGGGGTCAAAACCAAAGTGTCATCAAGGTCATGCTCCCTCCAGAAGTTCTAGGATGAAATCTCACTTCACCTACCTTCTGGTGGCTGCCGGCATTCCTTGGCTTGTGGATACACCACTCCAGTATTTAAGGACAGCATCTTCAAATCTTTCTCTGCTCTATCTTCACACTACTTTCTCCTCTGAGTAGAGCTAATTTCCCTTTGCCTCCCTCTTAGAAGGATTCTTTGATTGCATTTAGGATGTACCTGTATAATCCAGAATTATCTCCCAGTCTCAAACTACTTAATTTTATTAACACTACAAAGACCCCTTTGTGCCAATTGCATTTATTTCTCATACAATACAAGTTGGAATCTAACTTTATCTAATTAAAATATATGTATATATAATTCAGATATGTATTAGTTTGTATTGATCTCTAATTGTTCCATGTATTTCCTATCATATGCAATACTGATACCATCCAATCATCCATTCTGTTGTTATTTATTGAGTATATTTTCTAGGATATGCACTACACTACTGTAGCATAAGATTGTGAAGGTAAACAGTAATCAATCTCGTCACTTCAAAGAAGTTCATAAAATGGTAGGAGATACACATAACTTATAGACTACGTAATATGGTGTCAGTCAGAGGTGAGAAGAAATGCAATACTTAATGGGACACATGGGAGAAACACGTGACAATCTCAAGTGAGACCCAAAAGGACTACTTTGGTCAAGGGGCAATGAATGGGGAAAGAATGTGGACAGAATGAATAGAATGTACAGACATAGAGGTTCCCAAGAGCATGGGCCTTATGGAACCATACAATGAACAGTAAGTGGCTCCTGAGTCAAGTGGAGCACAGAGTGAAGGAGCTGGGGGTGGGAGGTGGTCACATGAATTGAAGCTGGAGAAGCAACCAGAGACCAGGTCATGAAAGGAGGTATTTGCAAATTATGATAAGGATTGGAAATGTATCTCAAAAGTTAATGGGGCATCTAAAGGATTTTAAACTGAGGATTAAGTGATCAGGTTGGAATATTGGAGACATTACTGTGATGTGGTTTAAAGAATGGAATGGATCGGCATTTGGCCATTGTCATCTCAGAAAGAGCAATGAGTGGCTGCTAGCAATGATCCAGGATAGAAACCATGGTGGGTCACCTGGTGTGAATGGAATTTAGTCACTATTATCTTCCCCTTCCAACTTCTGTCTAGACACCTTTGTCACATTCAGTGTACTGCTAAGCATAGGGTACTCAGTACATGCTTACACAATGGATCATTTTAACTGGTCAAAATCTGCCCAGTCCCAGAATAAACTTAGGCCTTTTCACAGACATCAGATACGTTAATTTAGTGTGTGGATTCACCCAGGATGTTTTTCAAGCACACGAACTGCTGTAACAAAAACCCTGAAATCTCAGTGCCTTAACCCAAAAGATTTATTTCTTAAGAGTGAGAACCATGATTCCTTCAAGTTCTGAAGTCCTCTATTTGATCCTCTGCACTTGGCTGGCAGATGAGGGATGAGGGACCATGGACAGTATTCACCCATTCTTTACTACCTTAGCATGGAAGTGACTCTCAGGGCTCTGCTCACATTCCATTTATGAGAATTAGTCACAAGGCTTCACCTCATCACAACACCGTGAGATGATCCCGGTGAGCCCAAGCACACTTGGAGTCACCCGTGACTGCTGAGATAACACTCATTTACAATATGCTAGTTAATTTACTTGAAATTACATATCTCTTTCGTGTTGAATGTTTTGTATTGAAGTACTTCCAATAAGGAGGGGGAGAAACCTTTCTCTTGTGAATATTCATGATTCACCTTTGGCAGGTATGAATGTCAGGTATGTAAATGTATAAATGGCAGGTATAAATTTAATACTGGTTCACACATTTCTCCTTGTTTAACATTATCGTCTACTCTCAATTATGAAATGGATAACATTCAATAATATCATGCAAATATGTTATAAATCATTGTCAGGAAAATTAAAAATCTTGAAAAAGATGCTAAATTTTCTGTCAAAATGTACTTTTTGAACCACATTTCCTCCAAACCTGGTAAATGAGCTCATAGGATTGACAAGTAAAGAAGAGAAATGAAAATAGGCTTTTGATCAAATATTTTTTATAGAGATGGATAATTTGAATATTAAAAGTTAAGAGAAACCATTGGGAAAACTGAAGTCCTATATTTATTAATTTTTTAATCTTTTCATTGTAGTAATTCTACACATTAAAACAATTTCGTATGTATAGGGTCCCCATTTCTTAGATACATTTCAATACACTATGCCCTCCACCAAATCACCAAGTGTTCTTCCTGATTGTGAAGCCCTGCATTTAAAAAATTTTAATTAGCCTTTTTTGATTATGTTATAAAAAATACAACTTAAACATTGTTATGTCATACATCATTCTTATAAATACTTATGCACAGATATCAATGCTTGATTGATTTATATCTGGTCTAATAGTTAATGCACAGATATCAATGCTTGATTGATTTATATCTGGTCTAATAGTTAATGCAACATTAGCATTTTAACCTAAATTAAAAAAATAGAAAATAAATGTTTTTGGTGATTTTTCCCCCTTTCATTTCTCAGGCTTATTTCAATATCAAACTCTTTTCTTAGTATTTCTGATGAACATTTGGTCACCATTTTAAGCAGAATTAATTTTTTCTGTACTAAATATGCTCAAATATCAGGATCCTCCACTCATGGAAAAGCACTGGGCTTGGGTTGAGGTGGCCAGGGTGTGTGCTGGCCTAGTTGCTGAGGATTCACAGCTGACCTTGATTTAAACTATCCAACAAATAGGTAGACATAACAAGCACAAACCTAAGTGTCCTCGAATACTATTATATTTGTTGCAAGGGAAGCAACAGAATAGCCTGAGGTACAGAGAGAGTGGAGGCTGACAGGGGAGCCCATGGGGCCAGGCTGGAAACTATGTTAGGGGAATGGTTAACTGCAAACAAAGAAACAGCCAGTTATATTACCAGCAACATGGATTTTTAAAAACAAGAAAAAGCAATTTGGAATGTGAGGTTCCATGGTGAAGACACTCTTCCCCTCCTGTAGATTTTAGTACTGCTAAATGAAATGTCCATTGGAGAAAACTTGAACTTCTAAGTGTATTGCTTTTCATTTGCTGGATCACAGCATTTCTCATTGGCTGAGCTGTTGCTGGGCCTCCTTCCTCCCACTGGGAGCAAAGTAGCTTCACTTCCGAGCTGAGTTGCAAGGCATCTCTTCCATTTGCATTCTGTAGCTTGTGCTGAGGTCCAGTGCCTAAAAATGCTCTTATAGCCTCTTGACCTCATTTAAATGAAGTTCCTATAGATTAATTTTCACAAGACCTAGATTAACCTTCCAGAGGTCAACCAGCAGACCAACAGACCTCTTTACAACTCCTTGAAAGTGCGGAGATGCTTAATGACCTATCCAAGTATAATAACAATTTTGCTACAAGATAAAAGATCAGAAAAGAGGTAAACTGTAAAATACTATACATGCCTTGGGGTTGTGAATCATAGCTACTATCTTGAAGTATGATGGTAAGAGATTTCTCTGCTTGAGTTGTTAGATTCTTTGTTATTTTTATCATTTAATTTGAAATGTTTTCTAATATCCGCTGTGATTCTTTTTTGACTTTTGGGTTATATCTAGTGTGTGATTTAATTTCCAAGGATCTGAAGAGTTTTTTTTTAGACATCTTAAGTTATTAATCTTCCACAATTCCATCATGATCAGGGAATATACTCTGTAGGATTTATAGAGATGTTTTTATGCCCCAACATTTGATTTATTTTGATGAACCTACAGCTTGCACTTGGAAAGAATATACCTTTTGCAGTTATGGGGTAGGATAGTCTATAAATATCAATTAGGTCAATGTGGTTGACAGAGTCTCTTACGTTTTAGAAAGAATTAAATGCCCAATCATTTGGGAATGAAAATCAAATATGATAAGTTCATATACAGTACAAGGTTATTTTATTCCTAAGTACTCATGAACAATTTTACTCTGTGGACATCCTCAAATTTGCAAAGTTCTTTCACCAGCTCACTAGTAATCACTGTTTTTTCTCGTCCATTTCCTGAATAGATGAGACTAACTGATAATTATTGATACCTAATTTTGTACAAATCACAAAGATGTATTTATCATCAGAACTGCTGAATCACAGAGCACTTTAACCCTTCAAGTATTTCCCTGAAAACCTTTTCAAAGTGAGACTGACCCAGGAATATGAAAATGGCTACATTTTGCTTTTCTTAATCATTGAATGCACACACAATTGAATCAACATATTATTCTAAAGCAACGAGGAGCTGCAGGGTCTAAGCAGTCTGTCTTCTGTGGAGCCATCCATTTAAGATCAAATAAATTTTAAATTGGTGAATTTTATATGTCAGAGTTTCTAGCAGCAGACAACAGAAATGAACTCTGGGTGATTAGAGCTGAAAGAGTTTTAGGAATAGTAAGCTGCTCAAATAAATGAGAGGAAGAATAGATAACTGGGACTTGAAAATGAATAGGAAGCAAGGTGACCCCAAGACTGAAGACTGTTCCATCAAATTGCAGTTGCAATGTACTGAGAGTTTGGGTGACTGCCACATTTCTCTCTCTGCAATTCCTCTTGTAAAGTCCTGGGTTGGAGCAACTGATTAATCAACCTTGGTTGCAAATCCAACAGATAAAGGAGGAAAAAATTATCCATTTTGCTGGGGAGCTAGCTAGATGTGAGCTGGGTGAGGGGCCCTAATGAACAAAGACTGTTTTATTGAGGAACACTTGCTGAATATGGGCACGGAGTCAATTAAACCCTCTCCCGGCCAGAGACTCTTTCAAGCTCTGGGATTTTCCCAAGCACTGAGTCAGTCAGACATGAGATGGAGTACCAAGGATGGGGAATAACTCTTCATTACAATGTTACAAGAGCCATAACCAATCGAAAGCCTAGGAATCAGACACAGTGAGCAGACAGAACAGTCTCAAGATAATCTGGCAGGAACTTGATGGGGATACATGTGCAGAAAGAACAAAATCCTGTCCTTAGGTGACCTTCCTCATTATAATGTTATAATAATAAAATTAGCATTATGGTTTTGGCCATCCTGGATGTTTTGCTTAGGTGGTTATGGGAAAGAACATTCACAGTTAAGAGTTTGGTTATATAACTCTACCTGTCAATCAATGTGAAAGATGGGCAGAATTCGCCCCAGGGGAAGGTGTTAGGGAAGATAAAAGGGAAGTATAAGCCCCTGGAAGGAACGTTACTGGCTGCTGAACCCACTCGGGGTAGCCTGTGCTCTGAGGATATGCTATTTCTTTTATACCTGTTGTTGTATCCACCTAAGTTTAGGACATTCTCCTCTCTGAGGACATACTATTTCTTTAAATACACCTGTGGCTGAATCCACCTGGGGCAGCCCTTTTTCACTTGAGAACGTACTACCTCTGTAACACTGACAGCTGAACCCACTTTGGTTCTGCGTGTCCTGAGGACAGACTTTCTCTTTAATAGACCTGTACTGCTTTTGCTTACAATGAATCTTCTTTTTCAGTGAAGCTTCTTTTACACATCTGTTCCTCACTTGAATTCTTTCCTGTGGAGACACAAGGACCAAGGTCTGGAAACCCAATGTAGAGTACTGAAGAGTTGGAGAAATAAAATAAATTTGGTAACATCTTATCTATCCAGTAACAATTTGACATTTTTTAGCTTCCTAATAAGGAGCTAGGAAAGAATGCCAACAATTGAACTACATGAAACAAAAATAACCTTTTAAACTAAAGAACAAGATAGCGGTTACCAGAAGAGAATGGGGGATTTGCAAGGGGGTTGGATAAATTGGGGAAAAGGGGTGAATTGTATGGTGAAGGATGGAATTGGACTTTCGGAGTAAACATAATGTATAATATGCAAATGTTGATTTATTATGATACATACCTGAATCTTATAATCCAGTATAATTTCAATAAAGTATTTAAAAAATAAAGCAATACAAATTAAAAAAATGAAAATGGGTCAGAGTCTTCATTTCACCAAGTCTCAAATAGTAGGAAATTCCTCTCAAATAGGAGAAGGGTTCAGACAGCAGCAGGAAATAATTGACAAATGCCCACTAAAAGATTCTTTCTTTCTCTCTTGATAATTGAATATATTCGCACCCCAAGGCAAAAGGAGGACATTTTTATTTTGCTTGTTTATTTTATATTTTCATTTGTCAGTAGAGAGTATTTTAGCTACACATTGGCCTGGGAATCAGAAGAACTGGATTTAAACTGCATTTACTGTGAATTGTGTGATCTTAGTCAAGTCGCTGTTTCTTGAGCCTTCGTTCCCTGTAACAAGGGAATTGTAGTAAATGAATCCTAAATTATCTGTCAAGAAATATAATCTCTATTAGTACCTGTCAATAGATTTTTCTATGATGATGAAATGTTCTACCTTTGGTCTGTTCAACATAGAGGGGCACTAACCCCATGAGACAATAAGTACTTGAAATATGACTAGTGTGAATGAAAACTGAGTCTTTAATACTACTTATTTTTTCCTTGCTTAAATTCATATAGCCACATCTGACTAGTGAATACAGGATTTTGCTGTTCAGCTTGAAATTATAAACCATGTAAAAACAGGGACGATGTCTGGGTCATTTATTTACTCTCAGGGCCTAGCACAGTGACTGACAAGTGTTTGGCAGGTTTGAAGAATCCTTTAAATATTTACTGGACCAAAAATGTCCCAGGCACCGTGGTAGGTATTGGGCATCAACATGTGAACCCAATGGAGACAAATCACAGTTCTTATGATGCTTAATTTTATTGAGAAAAATACACAATAATAATATGAGTAACATTATTACATGTTGAAAGGTCATAAGAATTAAGGGAGAAAAATCAAGAGAAGGATAAGGAGTGTGTGGGCCAGGGCAGGGGATTTTTATTTAAATAGGGAGATTGGGATATAAGAAGCAGACATTTGAGGAAATACTTGCCTGAGGCATGGAAATTGGCTATGCAAATATCTAGGAGGAAATTTTCTAATCTAATACCCTGAAACCAGGCAATACCCCCCAAAACAAAATCATGCCTAGAATGTTCCAGAAACTGCAAGGGCCAATGTGACTTTGTTTTGAAGGGAACAAGAGAAAGAGGTTCAAAGAGTAATGTGGCATGTATATGGAGGACAGGATCCTGTAAGACTGGAAATATTTTGAAAAGACTGATGGACTTCCTTGGAGTGTCTTGAACAGAAGACTAGATCATGACCTGATTTATATTTTAAAGGATCACTCTGGGTGCTCTGTTCAGAGACTGTGGGCTCTGGGGATTTAACAGTTAAGTCCACTGCCTCTGGCTGGCACATCACATACATCCCAAGGACCAGATTCGAGTCCTGCGGCCCCGAGTAGAGAGGGTGGGGGATGGGGAAGCAACCAAGATGAATAACTAAATAAAATAAATGAAAATGCTTCTTCCTCTTCTCACTTCCTATCTGTCTACTTGCCTTCATTCCTGCCTGTACCTTTCCTTAAAAAAAAAAAAAAAAAAAAAAAAAAAGGCCTGTAGGTCAAGGGCAGAAGAAGGCTCACATAGGGAGATATTCCAGATCCAGGCAAGAGAGAGTGGTGAGTTAGACTACAGTAGCAGGGAAGGTGGTGTGAACGATCAAATGCTGTTTTTAAAGGTAATGCCAGCACCACTAGTGGACTGACCATGGGTTGTGAGAACAAGATATGAAGCAAAAATGGCTGATTATTTTTACTTGGGTTGCTAGAATAATGGAGAGACTGTTCACTGAACTAGATTGGACTGTGGAAGGACCATGCTGGGAGCAGACAAGAAGTTTCACTTGGCATCTGTTTGGTCCAAATCAAGAATGAAGAATGAACTTGCCCACTGACTCTTCCAGCACCAGCAATGTAGCCTCTGCCTCACCCACCTTGTGGGACCCAGAGAAGCATGACATTTTAGAGCTTGCTCTACTGCCTTGTCAAGATGTAGCGATTGTCCCCAGTCACCTCCCTCCTCTCCAAGACCTCAGCTGTCTATGACTGTCCATTTCCCAAAAGGCAAGGTCACTGCTTATTCCCCCTGAAGGAAGCTGTCTAGACAATGTCTTTCTCTCTTTGCTAATAGAGTTTTGCTTATTTTTTTTTTAATTTAATTTCAAGGTGGTGAATAGACTGAATACATCACACTTGTTCCCCAAGGTACTTACATTCCAAGACTTGAAACTATGACTCAATTGGAGGACAAAAGAGATTTTTCAAGCTGGGTATAGTGGGGTCTATTGTTAGGTAATTTAAAAACTGTTGCCTTCGTTTTACATGATTGCATTTAAAACTAGAAAGCTATGATATAGAAAATAAATGCAACTAATTTTGAAGTGCAGACACTTGGGTTAAAAAAAAAAAACAAAGGAGTTTCTCTCTTTTTTAGTCCTAGAAAGGATTTTCTAGGTTTTGGAATTTTTATTTATTTATGAAAGTCTGGAAGTCTGGCATTTGCTCATTCTTGAAGTGGTGCCAAGACAAAAGATGCTTGTCAGCTGATAGGACAGAGGCTTCTTTGATTTCCTGGGAGAGCAGAGGCTTGGAGAATGAGAAGCCTGCAGAAAGGTAAATGGAAAGCAAACCCCTGTAGAATAACCACATGCCTGCCAGGCTTGGGGAAGCATTTACAGAACAGGGACCACATTGTCAGGCCACCAAGCAACCCAGGACATCTCCCTCTTTCCCTCAGTTGAGTTTCTGGAGGGTGTTCCAGATTTGCTTCTGGGTCCTCAGTGTATCCGTGTTTCTTTCCTTCTGTCCTGAACAAGGACTCTGACTAGGCCTTTGCTTCTTTCTCATTCTTTCTTTGAATCTCAGGTTGTCACTAACTTCCATGTCCCTCTTAAATACCTTGTCTGAAGCAAAGGTCTGTGCATCCAGGGACCGGGAGAAAAATCTCCATCCCTTAAGCAACGTGTCCATTCATGTCCATTCTCACTCAGAGTGGACACTTCTGGTGTCCCACTGCGATCCCTTTTGCTGTCCAGTGCACTCATCCCTGTGCTGTGGTGACAGCTGCCAGGCCCTCACTGCATCCTGCCCTGGGGAGCCGTCCTCAGACAATGGGGGTCTTCTTGATAAGTGGCAGGTTAACTCTCCCACCCTCCTGTGACCACTAGTCGTGGTCAGAGAGCACAAAAGCCTAGTCCCTGAGCCCCAAGGTCAGATAAGTGAGCAGTGAACTTTAAACTGAGCCCCCGTGGATGAGATTATGGTTACTGTTCTTGAGATCACAACCTTGCTTGGTTCCTTCCCCCTCTCCACCCCACAGCCTGCTTTCTAGCAGGTGTCTGCCGAGAGCATGCCCTCCTGCAACTCTGTGCACCTGCATCCTGGCTCAGGCTCTGCTTCCAGGAAACCTCAGACAATGGACTCCTGACTCCAAGGGAGAAGCACATGCTATGGGGTCTTCCCAGAGGAAAGGGGGCAGATATTTATGGTTCTGTCAAGCAGATGACCTTGATGTGTACGAATATTATGGAGAGTGGACTGACAGAAGGCCATTGGGGACATGTGTTGTCCCTCAGGGAAAGGCTCGCTGCTGGTGTTAGGCACTCATCTGAATGCTACCAACTTGCTTTGGGGTGAATTTATAGACAAATACCACCTACTTATGACCACCACAAAAATGGACAAACCACATTGTAAAGTAAGGCACCAAGCAATCACAAAGATTTCACAAAAGGTAATTTTAATTAATTAATTAATCTATTCATTTATTCATAGGAAAGGCACAGGTAGGAATGAAGGCAAGTAGGCAGGCAGGCAGGAAGAGAGAGGAGGAAGAAGCATCTTATTTTTATTTAGTTGTTCACATTTGTTGTTTCCCCACCCTGGACCCAGAACTGGAATCCAGGGGTATGTGATATGTCGACTTTGGAGGTGAATGATCCAAGCACTATACCACCAGGACCCATCCAAAGGCAATTTTATTCTGTAAGATGTTCAACCTTTATGAGTGTCTATAGAGATTTCATATGATGTTTTATTTTTTCAGACTTGGCAGAGTTCTCCATCAAAAGTATCAAAAGGTGTGCCTTAGTGGAGTAGTAGTTGGGCATAGTCCATATACACCCCGAGACCCCGGGTTCACATCCTGAGGCTGGGTGAACGACCAAGATGAATAACTAAATAAAATAAATAAAATGCTTCTTCCTCCTCTCTTTTCTTGCCTGCTTCCTACTCACATTCATTCCTGCTTGTACCTCCCTTAAAACAAAACAAAACAAAACAAAACAAAGCATCAAAAGCCTGACTTCTCAAAGTGTGAGCCATGGACTGGCATCATTGACATCACTTGGGAGCTTGTTAGAGATGCAGAGGCTAGGACCCCGCCTCAAACCTGCTAAATCAGAATTCGTGTTTTTAATAAGATTCATTCCCCAACAGATTCTTATCCATATGAAACTTTGAGAACATTTGCTCAAAGATGTTCTATTAGTGAGTTGTACATGGTGGAGATAATTGCAAAGATCTGAAGTTGACAATCAGGATGCATAAAACTGCAGCTCAAGGTGGAATAATATCCCCATCGAACCACCCAGAATACAACCTAGAAGTGGGCCTACGCAAAAGATCTCTGAGAAATCAAAACTAGGTGTCACAAACCTCCTAAACCAAAATATACATCTCTTATAGGAAATAATCTCAGCCCCCGTTACATGACATTTCATTTTACTCATGTGGTCTAGTTGACTCAGAATAGTTATCTAACCTAAAGGTTATTTGAAAATTTGACAGAGTAACTGAAAAATGGAAAGCGAATTCCTGGAGCAGTGGTTCTCAAACTAGTCCTCGGCCCAGCAGCAGCAGCATGCCAGGCGGGACTTGTTAGAAATGCAAAGGTCCTGTCCAGCCCTGACCAATGACGTTAGCCACTCTGGGGGTGGGGTCAGTAGTTCCATAAGACCTCAAGGTGACTCAGTCGCATGCTCAAATGTTTCTTCCACTGTTCTGGAGGAAGTAAAGAGTGAAGACAGGGGAAAAGAAGGGGAAACAGACTAGGTGTTGAATAGGCAGAGTGAGGTCTTAGGACCATTTAGGCTTGATTACAGGAGTGAGTGGGGGCTGAATTTCAGTAAGATGGGCCGGTGTCAGAAGGAACAGAGTCATGACTCATTCAATTGCAAGACGAGGGGCACAGATTTTAAAGTACAGCTGAGAAGATGTTAGAAATTAAGTGAAGGAATCATTACAGTCTATATAAGGAGTTTGATTTTTTAAAAATTTCCAAGTAATGTGGAATTACTGAATTTTTTTTTTTTTAAAGAGAAGGAAAGACAGGAAGGAGGGAGGGAGAAGAGGAAGAAGCGCTTTATAAAATGTATTTGTTTTATTTTGCCCTATTCCTACCCCTGTTAGCCCCACCCTGGGACTTGAACCCAGGTCCTTGACTTTACATGGATCACACCCCAGCTGTCTCAACTGCCTGAGTCACAAGGATGCACCAGAGTCCCTGAACTTAAGAAGTAATGCTACATGGTTAAAAAGTGAAAAAAAAGTCATGCCCTGGTGGAGCAGTGGTCTTGATAGCTGCCTTGAGCAGGTGCAATCCACACACAAACCAAGGATTTGGGTTTGTGTTGGTGGGGAAGGGGGGAAGAGGGGAGGGGGAGAACAGTTAAGATGAACAACTAAATAAAATTCTTCTTTCTCCTACTCTTCTCTCTTCTTGCCTCCTCGCCTTCATTCCTATCTGCACCTTTCCTTAGTGAAAGAAACAAAAAGTTTGGTAGTTGAAAGAAAGAGGATTCCATTTCTAAAGATTTCATCTCTCCAATGATGTGGAATGAATGATGCACTATTATATTTGGCTGAGTGATGAGTAATGCCTTCTGGGTAACCCTGAAGTCATAGACACAAAGTTATCCTGTCACAGGATCTGGTCGGACCAGTTGTGGTGAAACTGGAACTTCAGGATGCAATAGCAGTCATGGCAGAAAAGGAAAACAATCACATTAGCACTTCCAGGACCTTTCAGTGTTTTTTAAGTGGAAGTCACATCTCTCTTCAGGCACTCTTCTGCCCTGTTCTAGCAGGATTTCCAGAATGTCAAATCTGGATTTTCCGCTTTTTCTTCAGACCTTTGAACTTTGACTGACGATTGTATTATTGTGTGTAATCATGAACAATTAAATAAAACCACAATTTTAATAGTCATGCAAATTGCAGTGGAATTCAGCCTATGGGTTCCACTGACTGGCTATGGGTCATGATTTTCTTTCTCTTTCTGACATTTTTTTCATTCCTTTTTAGTGACGGAGAGAAATTACACACCATATTGCTTGGCCTAGTAGGGAGCTGGGTGACAATACTAAAACAAAGTGTTCAAAATGTCCTTCAGGATAAGAAATCATGTGGACACAGTCAAATATATTCAACTCCTTGAGCATTATTCTGTAGCTACACTGCTTGATGTTTTATGTTTAAATGATCAAGCAGTAAAAAAAATCTAGATGCTTTCTTACTAGCTTGGGGGTGTTAAGGTGTCTCCTTTAAACCCCAGCGTCAGAGGGCATGTCATGATTTTAAGAAGATAATCCTAATGTGAGGGAGACTACTTGTCAGGTAACATGAGGACCTGCTCTGCCAGGGTGAGGTCATCTCTACTGCCATCCATTCACTGTCCAGTGAATGTGGTGACAAGACACTGGCCCAATACAGAGAGGCTCTAGCTCTAATGAACAGTCTCAAATGTGTGCTCAGTTCTCATGGGTGCAGGGCTTTTTACAACAGAAAAGAAGGACATGGCTTGTATTCGATAGTCTTTGCTAAAGCTTCAAAAAGATTATTTAAAAATTTAGAAAGCTCTCTGTAGTTTACTATCATGTCTGTTGCTTATTGCCAAGCAGTTATATAATAGAAGCAAAGGAAACATTACTGGAATTTTTTGTTATCTATCTGTCATCTACATATGCATGCATTCAGGAGTAAGCAAAACTGTGCCTTTTTAATGAGGTTTCAGAGACATGATGGGTGGTCCTTTCATAATTCCCAAAGATTTATCTGAATTATGTTGGGGCAGAATAGCTTTGTAATGAACACTTATGGATACACACACACACACACACACACACACACACACACACACACACACACACACAGTCAATTTCACATCTTGAAGTCCTTATTTTGAATATTAGGTGGAGAATAATCTTTCATAATCTTTAATCTTCCTATATCCCTCTCAAATGAGAAGATAACAGCCGTAACTTTATTGAATCCAATTCAAGGTATTGGGCACATATATTAAAAATGTGTTTCAAATATTTTTTTTTAAATACTGGAATAGATATACCTAATTCATGTGCTGTTCTCTTTATCTGGACTCTTACTTCTCAAAATCTGAAACCACTTAGCCAGCTTCTCTTCCATGAGTTAAATTCTTGTTCTCTTAAGACTATTGATTGGAGATCACCTCCTTCAAGGAGTCCTCCCTGATTTCCTTCCACTGAAAAGTTTGTATCAGGAGTCTCTTCTTTGTACCATGGTGTTGCCCTAATTTTAAATTTTTGCAATTCTGTTCTGATCCTCGGTTTGTCTGTCTATCCTCCCTGAAAGACTGAGCTGCTTTAAGATTTGGAAGAAATTTTTGTTTGCTCTGGTGTTCTCAGGATCCAGCATAGTTGTTAAGTAAGAAATCTGCTGAATTAGTTGAATGTAGCTGTTCTTAATATTTATCTCATCTGTTTCATAGCTACACAATGAAAGCTTTGTCAATATACCTCTAGTGTTTAGGAGAACAAATTCTCGAACCCAAAAGCTTGGGTTCAAACCACACTCCTGTGAGACATTGGAAAATTGATTAAACCCTTCATGTCTCATTTCCTCATCAACTGAGTGTTCTGAGGATTTCATTAATTTATGTGTGTACCAATTAGAACAGAACATCGTTAAGTGCTCACTATTGTTATATGTAAAACAATTCAGTGACCAAGAAGATAATTGAATACATTTGACAAATCAGTTCTCTAAATATATACATTTATTTTCTTTCTTTTTTTTTTTTATTTTGTATCAGTTTGAATATAGAAATAGACTCTGAAATCAAATTTAGGATCATATTTACAGTTCCTATCTTCCTAGTTTATTTTTCCTTAATTTTCTGCAACCATAAGATTTAAGCTCTCCCTTGAAATTCCCTTTGTACTAAAAAGAATCTCATGCTTTGACATAATATGAGATTCAAGCTTGACACAGATTCCCCTGTCTTATTCTTGAGTCAGAGCACCATATAAGAAAGAGGACATTTCATGGTCAAATTCTCAAACAAATATGTCTCCTCTGAGGCTGGGAATTCTGCTGGAGGAAACATAAACAGATTATTTTGCATGCAGGTCATGTCTACTCAGTTCATATTGTCCCTGCATTCTCTTTGACTTAATATTCACATAAGAAGATTTCAGATACTTCAACTCTCAAATATATTTATCTTACAAATGTCCATGTATATTCTATTCATAAAAACAGAGAGACGGCATGTTATAAGTATTGATATTATAATAATCTGAATGATAGGATAATGGATAGAATTAAAATAGAGGAACTTGTGCTAAGGATTTTAAATGAAAAGCAATCACTTATTTGCAAGATTATTGATAAACAGACAAGCCAGGCAGGATAGATAAGAGCCTACAGGTGGAGAGAGACAAGCTCAAACTAACAGACACATCTGATAATATACCTCTAAAGCAGTCTGATTATAGGAGCTGAAGTAAGGCTGTCTGAGACTCATTGGGTTCCATGCCTGTGAGGTTCCTGGACCTTCTCCAGATTTGGCAGCTGCGGCCGGAGTCTCTGCTGAAGGAGCAGCATATCTCCTCCTCATAAGGCCAGGGAGGTTCCTGACCATCATTCTGTCAGTGTCTGGAGCCTTGACTTAATGAGCCCCTTTTATAATATTGCCATGTGGATTTCCCCCAATAAATCATATGTAGTCCCATGTGATTGGCTTCAGCTATAACTGAAACCTGTCCCTGCAGGTGCGAGGCAGCACACTAAGGTCTGAATTACCTGTTACACCTCCATGGCTTCATCTTTAAATGATCGCTCACAGGTTACATGTTACCCAGTGACAGACATTCAGAAAACCATCTCTTGATACAGGAGAATGTAAAACAGCCATTCTTCTGTATCCTGTTATAAATGAAACATGGTTTCTACCCTGAGGAACATGGTGTGTGTGTTGCCTGTAAAATGATGGCAGACACATCCGTCTTTGTAAAGCTTTCATCCCAGAGTATTAGCGTTTATCTGCTCACCAAAGAGAAGCCATTGTTCCCACTTCCCTCACTAAGAAATAAGAAAGAGGGAGCAAAGCAAAGAGGAAAGCTTCTTTTTAGCAGTCACAAAAAGAATTGAGGAAGAGGAGAGGATTTTTCAGGGCTCCTCTTCCTTAGGTAACCTCTTTTGTTCAACTGCTTTGTCAGTTTTCAATAGCAGTATTGTTTTTGTTTGTTTGTTTGTGGTCTGTACAAATGAACCAAAACTTCAACCAAAAAATCAGAAGCTGACCTTGAGCATGGTGAAAAGTGACTTAAAGTTAATTCCACTTAGAGATATAAATCTATAACCTTTTTAACTATGTGTGTAGAGCCACAGAGTCAAAACATTGAATCAAGACTTAAGAATTGTACCATTAATATTTCTGTGCTTCTTCCTTCTACCATGAATGTATAAGAAACTTAGGAAAACCACACGGCAGAGGACCACTTGAAATCTTGAGCATCACTTGAGCAGACAAGGCTTTATAATCTATTCTTAAAGGAAATAATTTTTTAAAAAGCAATGTTCTATGGCTCCAATGTCATTTATTTAAATGAAAAAATTTCACCATGGGTATATGTATTGTCCCAGGAAAACAAACATCTTCAAGAGTTTAGGAAGTGCAGAGGGAAAATCACTGCCAGAAGAATATGACACAAGGAGAATGCCAGCTTGGACAACACCAGTGTGAACCAATAAAAAGTGTCGCAATGGCGAGCTATAGATGCTGCTGCTGCCTTGGGATAACCTAGGCTTCTGCCATCCTTTTGTCAAAGCATACGTTTTTATTGTGTGTGGCCTGTTGTTTATTCAGGCTAGACAATGTGAATCAATTCAATGCCTCCTTTATAAGCATGTCTTGTGATTCAGAAGTCCATGACCATTTGACCTGGTAACTTGTATTTGCTTTGATGCAGATTCCAGCATAAAAATAGCTAATATTTATCAGGTGCTGTTTTCCAAATAGGTGACTAGAGTTATGTGAATTGTTCCATTTTATGCTTATTACAAAAGTACTTTCAGAATTCCTGCTTTATAAGAAAAGTGAGTGTTATGTAGGACAAGCTTCTCTAAAGTCTTGCACTTTTGGAAATAACAGTAATTTTCGAAACTACGTGATCTATTTCCCAAGCCATTACCCTTAACCATTGAGTTACATTATCTCACATACATTACTATAAATCAAATGCGCATGGTTAAGTCGCCTCTAGTTTATTTACAACAGCTGGGGATTACTCCAAAAGGATATCTAATCCTAATATCATTTGTCTCGTTTGTTTGATGTCTAATGTATGTGTGCTTTGAGATGGTGGTATGTGGTCTAAAATGGCTGTTTACTGACCATTTATTCTGTTAGTGACTATTCTGATTGTCTGTAGAGTGTTCTATAGCAAAGCAACTCAGTCTTAGAGTCATAAAACCACAACCATTGCTTAACATTCTCTCTCCTGTTGTGGACCCATCAGGGTGAAGGAGGCCAAAAGTTTCAAATGATGAAATAATTCAAGACTCTCTTTTTCTCTTTTTGAAACAGTGAGATAATTGATCGTGGACTCAGGGAACCCAGTAATGAGGAGGTGGGATGATGAATCACTTAATGAAGGTGGACCCTGGCTACCCCTCCACCTATTCTGCACCCCGTCTACAACGCTCCCACCCCCTTCCCTATTAAAAGCCTCATCTTTGCCCAGGATTGCTGAAATGACTTCTCCTTTTTACAAAGAAAAGGTGCAGGTAGGGATGAAGGTAAACAGCAGGCAGGAAGAGAGGGGAAGAAGAAACATTTTTTAATTTTATTTAGTTATTCATCTTGGTTGTTCTCCCAGGTCCCAGGTCTCGAACCTAGGTTTTTGGATTGTTTGTGGACTACATCAAATAGCCGTAACTGCTAGACCACCAGGGTACACCAGAGATGACTTTTTAAGAACGAGAGCTTGCTATGCCCCTTTGGAGGCTAATCCCTGAAAAAAAGCCAATTCTTTCTTGCGCCAACATCTCCACCCTCTGTGGATTTGGCTTACAATGAGATGGACATTTTCTGGGTACCCACACCAGACTTGTCTTTGCAGACTAATGGTGGCTGAGAGTCAGACTGCAGTCTGGTTTCTTTTATTAGGAACTCTTTGAGCTTCCTGGATCTGGAGGCTTGCTTCATTCTACAAATTGGGGAAGTTTTCATCTATTATTTCTTCAAATATGTTTCTGCCCCCTTTTCTCTCTCTTCATCTTTTGTTCCTTTTGATGTTATCCCAGAGGTCTCAAATGTTGTCTTCGATTCTTTGAATTTTTTTTTAACTCTTTGCTGGTTTTCTTAATTGAGTTCCTTGGTCATAGCTTCCAGATCACTGATTCTATTGGAAGCTTCAGCCATCCCATTGTTGAGTCCAGTCCCTCTATTGAGTTCTTTCATTCAGCCATTGTGTCTCTTACCTGTTTGATGTCTTGATTTAATTCTTCTCTTTGCTCCCTGACATTCTCGTTTACTGCCTATACTGATTTCTGAATTCCCATGAGTATGTTAATCGCTGTTACCCAGATTCCTCATCAGGTAATTTACATACGTCTGCTGTATTCAGATTTTCCCCTGGGTTTTTGATTGGATCCATCATTTCCTGTGTATTTCTCTGTCCCTTTTCTCTATTCTGCATTCTGTTTATATTTCTGAGGGTTCAGTTTCCCTGGCGTTGTGTGGGTTTGACTTGCCCAAGATTGGTAATCAGCCCGCAGTTTTGCCTCTGCACACAAGGCGGTGCCAGTGGGTAACACTGAGGTTTGGGACTGCCTGCTCACTGCATTCCAGTAGTTGGGGTATCTGATGGGCGGGATTTCTGGTGGGCGGATATGCGGTGGGTAGGATTTCTGTTCAGTGGACCCCTGGTTCTGGTGTGAAATGGTTGCAGGAGGGGTTTGATTTGACTGATTTCTGGTTATGGCTGCACCCAGAGTAATTTCACCGTGTGGGCTCCAGCTCAGCTCTCAATGTGCTGGCTCTCCTTTCACCCCCTCCCAAGTCAGCCCTCCATGACTCTGTGGCTTAGTCCCACTGGGCCCGCCTCTCACTGCCTTTGTAGCTGGTTCCGAAATCCCTAGACTCCACTCCACCACGTGTCTGGAGACTCACAAGCCCCATCCCAAATCCAAATCAGCGGCTTAGCTCAGAATTGCCCCGGATGCCCTCACCCACTGTTAGTCGTCAGCCGATCCATCTTCAGGTGAAGTGCCAGTCATTTTTTGGTGTTCGTCTTAGGAAAATAGGTGATATTTTTTGTTTTTTTTGGGTGTCTGTGGGGAGCGGCCTGAAAGTGCATCCTATTGAGTCACCATCCAGAAGTCAATTTCCCAGACTACAGTCATCTGGAAACCTTCACTCACATGCCTGGTGCTGAGGCAAGGATGATCCAAAGAGCTGTGGGTTGGAGCAACTGGGTTTCTGTTTCTCTCAATTTCATTGCAGTCTCTTCATCACGGTGAAGCTTGACGTAGTCAGACTTCTTTGATATGGCTCAGGACGTGTGTGACCTGAGAGTGCCTGGACATCATGGAAGGTCACTTCCACCCACCACATTCTATTTATCAGAAAGAAGTCCCTGAGGTCAGCCTATCTCCAGAGGAAGGGAATTAGTCTCCATCTCATAGTAGGAAGAATGACAAAGAATTTGCAGTCTTGCTGAAGTACCACAGATACAACCATAAACACTTTGAATAAAGACCTTAGTTAATGATCATATGATCAACTCAAAGTTGATGTTCTTTTCCCAGTACCAGGAAGTGGCTGAACTCAGATATACATTCACATCATAACACAATACCATTCTCTCATCCACTGCACTCCAGTACTTTAGTCCAAAAAGGTGTTAAGTTTGCAGCAGAATTAAAACAGAAACTATAGGGACAAAAAGCAGGACCATCCCAGAGGGATAGCATAAACCAATAGTATTGATTACTCATTCATCCAAGCAAAGACGTATTTAATATTTACTATGTGCCAGACACTAGGGAACCAGGGCTATACAAATAGGATTCAAGTAGAAGGATATACACATTTGGGAACATATATTACTATTAGAGCATTTCCCACAGTCCCTGAACTCAGAGATGTTAGTATCTAGAGGAACTGGTATTTAATATAACCAAAATGTAACTATTTTTATAAGTTGTGGTCAGTACTCAGAACAATGGATTTCCCTGTTTCAAGTGCTTCTCCATAATTATCAATCATATTACCTCATTCACCCTCACACAGAAAATAAAATAGTCAGGTGAGGCCAAAAATAGTCCTCTATTGAACAGACAATAGTGAGAGGACTGAGACATGGACATGGACAAGTGACTTAAGATGAGACCAGTCAGGCTTCTTGCAATTCATATGTGCAAAGAGGAAAAAGCTTTCTTTCTGCTGGAGTTGCCATGCTGGGCCAATATACATGTGGGGCTGTGAACCGTCATACTGAGTAAGCGTATCTGGCTACAAACGAAATGATGCTGATACCAGAGAGGAAAGAAAGTTTCGCGAGAAACCATGTGGGAAGACAGGAGAGGGAAAGAGAGGGGAGAAGACAGGATTGGAAAGGAGAAAGAGGGAAAGAGAAGCGAAGGAGAAAGAGCAGATAATACCAATAGAGCTTAGCTTGTCCTGTGTGACACCACTGCATCCTCCAGAGCTCTCTGCACTCCCTCTCATAGGTGTGTCTGCTGTTGCTGTCACCCGTGCTGCAAAACCTACCCAAACATAAGGTTGAGACAGGGTTCCTCTGCCCGCAATTTATTTGAGACCCCTGATACAGTATCTGGGACATCCTCGATGCCCGTGAGTATTTATCAGTGAGTACAGTAAAGAGATGAGTGGGTGAGTTTAGAAAGAAAGTTAAAGAACCACACAGTGGAATTTGCTTTCCTCTATCTAATGACCAAAGAATACTGGGCTAAGCTGATGAGTCGGAATATTTCAGCATTTTTATGTTTTTCACATATGAGTTAATATAAAATTTACTCCAAAAATTGGAAATGGAACCACTATGCTATCCAGAAATCTCATTTCTGTGTACATATTCAAAGGAGAATGAATACAGGGCATCGAAGAGATAGCTATGATCCCATGTTTATTACAGCATTGTTCACAATAGCTAAGACATGGAAGCAAACTAAGTGTCCATCAACAGATAAATGGATTAAAATGATATTACATATGATACGTGATACATGACAATATATGAATATTGTTTCTTTATGAGGAAGAAGGAAATCATTGGGACAGTTTGAGAGTGTTATGCTAAGTGAAAACATAGAAAAATAAATATTGTACGGTATTACTTATATGTGAAGGTTTTTAGTGAAGCAGTCAAATCCACAGAAACAATAGAGAAGTGGTTTCCTGGAGCTGGAAGGTAGAAAAAATAGGGAGAGTTTGGTAAAAGGATACAAACTTTCAGCTACAAGATGATAGACCTTAGGATCTAATGTCTAACATGGTCACCACAGTTGATAACGTATTATATGATTGAAATTTGCTGAGTTGAACTTAAGTGAGTTTGCTCCTCCCAACAGATATATGAGGTGATGGCTATGTTAATTGTTTAGTTAGAGGAGGGTAATCCTTTCACAATGCATACCAAATCATCACAGATTTAAGATTTTATTGTCTTATAATTTTATGTCAGTTGTACCCCAATAAAGCTGAACAATTATTTAAAAACCATGTAGTATTGTTTCAAATACCACATAAGCAGCATAAAGTCATCAATTAGCAAAAAACATACAATCAAAGAAAAATCTGTAATTTCTCTTCCACATGGACATGAATACAACATAAGTAATAAAACCAAATATCTCAAACCTTTAAAATACATACAATTTCAGAACTGACTTAGTTTAAGGAAACATAATACTGACAGTGCTCAAATTAAGAGGTAGCTAAAACATTTGTGACCCCTAACTTTCCAACATTATAGGCTTCAAGACTGTAAAAATATTAGAACTGCCTTTATTCCAGAATCAAGTAGCAACTGGAGTTAGTACAATCAGAGAAAAATCAGGAAGCTAGAGCCTCAGGACCAAAGCATAATCAGATTGGATATGTTTTCATGAAACCTCAGAGGCATAATTTAAAAATTATTGGGTTAATTTGCTTTTCTATAGCAAATGGTCCCTGAAAATGATGGTGTAATTTATCACTCAGGCATGAAGATGAGAAGTTCCTGGTGGGTAGCCAGGCCCTGTCTGGTCTCATAAATCCTGGTGTCATGAGATTTCCTGCATCCCTGGTGAGTTTATGGACACAGCAGATTTCTATGTTATCACCTTTTATTTCAAGTTATGGCTATCTAAGCCTTTTTATTAAAAAGAAATAAAAATAAATGTAAGAGTCAATAAATATTCCAGCAATAGAAAATCATGAAGAGCCCAGACACAGAATTTAGTACCATTTCTTCCGACTTTGAATGTAGCCCTCATGTTCCTTCCCATCCCGAACCCTCCTAGCCTAAACTTCACTCCTCCATACTCAAGAACAAACCACAGTACTAACAGCATTTCTCTTTTAAAATGCAGTTATGATTTAAGAGATCCAAACTTTAAGACAAGGAAATGAGTCCTGAAGTTGAAATCTCCAGTACCAGAGAGTAAAGGATATATTTTGGCCCCAAAGTTTTCTTCCAGATACCTCTCTAACATTGTAGAAGGGTAGGCTTTGGAAATAAGTCCCATTAAGAAACACAGCAGATATTTATACAATAGAGAATAATCTCTCTTCATTGATTCACTCATCCTTTTTACAACTCTCTCCACTGATTTATTCAACAGACATGGGATTCATTCTTGTTTCTTTCCCTTTCTACTTGAATGAATTTGGTAATTATTCAACTACTTTATATCTCAGTTTCCTCTTCTATAAAGTGAGGATAATAATAGGATTTGCCTCATGGAGGTTTTAGTGAAGTAAGTTAATAAACATAATGCTCTCATAATGGCTTGTGCCTAACACCTGGTGATATGTTCTAGATTCATATTAATTATGGAGTAAGTGCTATGTGTCCATGATCCTGCTAAGTACTAGGTATATAAAGAAGGAAAACAAGGTTACTTTTCTCAGCTGTCTTCCATTTTGTTAGGAAACAGTCATGTGGACAAAGGAAATATAATAAAGGCTAGGACCAGGAGCAAGGGAACACAAAGGTATCCAACACAATCAAAGAGGGAACTTCTGTCAGTCTCAACAAAAACAATGGAAAGAGGGCTTTGTGGGCTAGAGAAGAGAATAGCTATAGAGAGTCTTTCATGGGTAGAGTAATGAAACATGGAAACTGATTTGGGGTGAAAGAGATGATGTCTATAGAGTTATTCTAGCTTACCTTAGTCTTGGGCAATAGAACAGTAAGTGATAGCTTCACATAGGTACAAAGACAGGAAGAAGAGGGAGAAGGTTCAGTTGTGGACACTTTGTGTTTGCGACAGAGATGTTGCTGTGGAATTGGACCCGTGGATCCGGAAAGGTTTAGACTAGGATTGGAGAACTGACAGGCAGGAGAGGAAACCACTGAACCAGGTGAACTGGTCTAAGGATATATTCCTCCTTTACAAGCCATACTATCTTTTCTGTTTTTATTAATACTCATAACGACTCTGTAAGTTAAAGTTATCAGTTTGTACATGGCTTTAACCATATGTGACAGAGACCAGAAAGGCGAGAAGGAAGGACAGAAGAATGCATCCATTTCCTTAAAGGTATGAACCAAAGTTGAATATGTCACTTCCACTTGCAGTCCATTAGTTAAAATTTAATCTATGTAAATATATTACAAGCTCCAAGGAAACCTTATTTTTACCTTATTTTTATTCTGAGCAGTCCTTCTATCACTACATGTAAAAGTAGTATTGGAAGCAACACACATGTTCTGGAAGCTGCACACATGTCCATCACAGGGAGCACTATGCAGGGAGCATTCTATTCAGTGAGTAAAATGCAGATGTAGAAAGGAATGAGGAATAGTTTTCTAAAGTCTTTTGGAAAAATCTCTAGATGAATAAGAAAAAAGCACAGAAGAGTATATTACCATGTATCTAAGAAGGTAAAGGCATCTAAATACACATGTACATTTACTTATATGAAAAACTTACAGAATCAACCTCACAGTTTAAAAGTTAATATCTTATACAGAGAGAAAAAGAACAGGGTGGAATACACCACAATTGAAGCCAACTTTTCTGGATGTCGATTTGAAACTTCGTTAATTTCCATATTAAAAAAATTTTTAAATCAATTCCTAAACATCAAAGGTAAAGTGAAACAAGTACAATTAGTTATAATTTTTTTGGGGTCATATGCCCTATTTTGAGTGACTTTGAAACACAGAAACTTGATAGTACATCTCTAATGGGTTGTAGACTATGGACAAAAACAAAACTGCAAAAAAACCAAAATCCATGATTTTCAGTAATTGTGTACTGGTTTTGGTATTAATAATTGAGATTTTTTTAGACAGAATAATAGAGTAAAGGAATATAAAAATTTTAAAAAGTCTTTAGTTCTGAATTTGAATTGGAAGTTTCATTATGAGTTCAAGACATATTTTCTTTAAAAAAAAATAGATGCACCCACGCACACAAATGTTTTCTTGATAGCTTAACTGAAAAGATCTGGACACAATGACAAACTCAGTAACATAAATACCCCTATCGCCAGAGTGTTATTTCTAATGCGATTCTTCACAAAAAGCATCAGGAAAATAACAGGTTCTAGGTCAAGGGCAGGAAATGTCCATGATGTGCCGGGAACAGGGAAACTATCAACATTACTAAGTCCATGTTAAAGGTCTCACAAGCAAACTCAAACAGCCATAGATATAAAAAATGGGAAATTCAGAACATTAATAAGGCTAGTAACTGCAATAGATTGAAACATATCAATTCAAAATACAAAAAACAAATAACAGAATAGAATATATCTTTGGAAGATATAAGGGAGCAAATTATTTTAAAAACTAAATATGAAGTATATTTTAGAGTCACTTACCAGTGGATTCAGGGAAGTTTCTCTTCTTAGATGTAGTCTTGCTAACATATTCTATCTAACAAAAAAGAAATAATAGAGGCAGAATACTGCCTTTGTATAATCCCTAAAAATTATATATATATTATATATCATTTAATAGCATAATAAATATTGATCTGAGCAATGATCAAGTCCTGCTAACATTTTAAAAGCAAAGCATTGTGAGCTTCCTAATTGATGTATACCATACCACTATGAAATAATATTTAAAAATCTCAAACTTATTTTTATTCAGTCACTAGGTCTAATTACCAATTCATAGGAACTACAGAGAAAAACCAGCATGTTAGAAAACATCTAAGTAACACTGATAATCAAAATCAAGACTGTGAGGAACCAAATAGGACAAAAGAATTGGCTTATTCAACAAAAATTTCCAAAGACAAAACATTTCAAGGAGAAGTTTAAGTCAATTGAATATGAAGTATAAACCTTACCTTGATT
This sequence comes from Solenodon paradoxus, assembly GCA_004363575.1. Classification (NCBI taxonomy): domain Eukaryota; kingdom Metazoa; phylum Chordata; class Mammalia; order Eulipotyphla; family Solenodontidae; genus Solenodon; species Solenodon paradoxus. The sequence continues at coordinate 228,117 of RJWH01000598.1, read as the reverse complement.
TATTTATTTAACTAATTAAAAATTTATTGAAGGAATATTGTATTATAACATTACATAGTTTTAAGGTATACATCATTGTAAGTAAAAAACTAACATCTGTATATAACACACCACCAGCAGTTCAATTCTATCTTTCAGCATATAATTGACCCTTTTTATCCAACTTCCTTCCCTTCTCTTTCTCTTTAGTAAACAATAATTTGATCCTATAGACTAAAAGTCTATTTTTCTTTAACTTGGTTTACTTGTTGTTTGATTTCTCTGTATACCACATGTGAGTGAAATCATACATCTGTCTTTCACCTTCTGACTTATTTCACCAAGTATAATTACCTCTAGGTCACTCCATCTTGTTCCAAATGGCAGGATTGAATGTTTTTTATTTATAGCTGTGTAGTGTTCCTTTGTGCATATGTATCACATCTTTATCCACTTATCTCAATGGGCACTTAGGTTGCTTCCAGTTCTTGGCTATTGCAAATAATGCTGCAATAAATATGAAGGTGTATATGTCTCTTCAAATCAGTGTTTTTCAGATAAGCATACAGAAATGGTATAATAGATTCATAAGATTTTTTCTGAGATATTTCCATAGTTTTCAATAATGGTTGCACCAATTTACTCCTACCAAAGGTGCCTAAGCTTTTCTTTTCTCTGCATTCTTGACTTGTTGCTGCTAGTCTTTTGAATAACAGCCATTCTCAATGCTGTGAGATGATATCTCATTGTTGTCTTGCTTATAACCCATTTTAAAAGAAAAGCAAACTAATCTCAAGCTCATTCTAGCCATCCATATTTTTACTACCCTGCCCCCATTTTATATTTTTGGTGTCTTGCTGCTTCTACATACAGCTTCATTGATTTTATAGAAACCATTTTTGTATTTCTTGCAAGTCTGTTTTAATCCTGATGAATTCCTTTAACTTTAGCTTTTCTGGAAAGCTATCACTCTTTAAATTCTATGTGTAACTAATAAGGCATAGAATTCTTGAGTGAAAGTTTTTTTCTTTTAGTGTTTTGAATGTATCATACCATTCCCTTCTGGCCTGCAAAATTTCCACAGAGAACTATGCAGACAATCTTATGGGGGCTTCCTTATATTTGACTCATTTTTCTCTAGCTGCTTTTAAGACCCTCTCTTTAACTTAAATTATTGTCATTTTAATGATGATCTGTCTTGGTATGTATCTGTTTGGGTTTACTTTTTTTAGAATTCTTTAAATTTCCTGGACTTGGATGTCTGTTTCCTTCCCCAGGTTAAGAAAATTCTCAGCTATTATTTCTTCTACTAAGGTTTCTGCCTCTTTTCCTCTCTCTTCTCTTTCTGAAACCCCTATTATGTGAATGTTGTTCCTCTTGATGGAATCACATAAGTCTCTTATGCTATCTTCATTTCTTTTCATTACTTTATCTTTTTACTGGTCTGCTTGTATACTGTCTATTGTCCTTTTTTCATTTCACTTACTCTTTTGGAAGTTTCTTCCTACCTACTGTTAAGCCCCTCTATTGTGTTCTTTAGTTCAGTTATTGTATTCTTTAGCTGAATGAATTCCATTTGGAAGTTTTCATATAGAGATATAGGAGAGATCTATCATAGAGATATCTTTGTTATAAATCTTATTTTGTTCACCCATTATTTTCCTAACTTCAGTGGACGTCATTAGAATATTGCTTTGAAGTCTTTTTCAGGTAGTTTGTTTAATTCCATTTTGTTAGGATTTCCCTCCAGGGTTAGTTTTGTTTTGAGACATCCTTTGAGATAATTTTCCCTTTCTCTTCATTATTTTGTGGGGATACCTGTGTTTATTTCTGTGGAGTAGGTAAAAAGGTTTGCTTTCCCTATCTTGATCTAATAGTCGAGGTTAGGATTTTAGGTTGCAGACTATAGACCTGGTGCAGGAGCTTCAGCCACCAGGGTCTAGGGATTTCAGGCAGCAAGCAAGCAGGTGAGTCAGCAGTAGCCCCAGGCAGAGGAAGGAATGCTGTATCTCAGGCTGTCAGAATCTCTCTTCTGATCATCTAAGGGAGTTTCTGCCCCAGAACTAGAAGTACCACAAACGAAGCTTAGCAGGAAAGCACTTAGCTGCTTGTGTCAGGGTTACAGGTTCTGAGTACCTCCTGCTATACTGGCACTTGCCATCCTGATAACTATAAGTAACCAGGAGAACAAACAGTCTCTTGGCCTGATAATGGTGGAGGGGTGAGGATTTTGACCTCTGGGCCTATTCCAATATGGTATCTCACAATACCAACACTACACGGACAAAAGAGTGTCTGGAAGGGCACCCAGCAGTGTCTCTGATCACTGGAAGTCTATTTCTCTTGTTCCTCCTCCTGAAGTTTTGGTTCAGGAATGAAAATACTTTAGTTAGATCTATGCTGACATCATCTGTTGGCTCCTTTTGCTCACTGTCTTATGTATACAGCGTCCCAGAGTCCTGTTGTTACCCAAAGAAAAGAACCTCTGTTTTCCATGCCAGTATACATGTGCTCCCTTCTAGGGTTTTTAGATGCCTGTTAATATAATGTGGAGTAAGCCCGTCAGTCTCTTGGAAAAGACTCTATCATTGGTGTCCCACCTCACCTTGGGTCTTGGTGCTCAGATAATAATCCTGGTGAGACTTTTCCTACCCTTTCCAATGTTTTCTATCACTTTTCCTTGTGGAGCTACTGAACCCCAATCCTCAGTTCCTTTTCAAAGGTCATATTTAATATTTATACACAATTTTCTGTGCCTGTGGAGAGGAGAGGAGCTCAAAATCTTGTCTGTCTGCTATCTTGGGTGTCTCTCGTCTAGATCTTAATTTAAACAAAGAGAGTTAGGCAGCACTAAGGGAATGTTAAATAGGTAGAATATTGGAAGCTATGAACTATTAGAAATTTTGAGTCACATACGCTGGAGAAAATTCCTTTTTAGAAATATACAATGATATACTTATGGCTAAAATCATAGATGTTTTTAGGATTGGCTTCAAAATAATATGATGAGGTTGGTATCAGGGATACAGATGAAACCAGATATGTTATGAGTTGGTAATTGTTAAAATGATGCAATAGGTATATTACAGCAATTTTTACTTAGAGTATATATTTAAAATTTTAAATATTAATATTTCAAATTGATTTATATGAAAGATAGAAAAAATGGATATTATCAGGAAACTAGCAATTTCTCCCATAATAGGTGTAGTAAGGTATATCCATTTTATAGATGCAGAGAATGTGACTTTGAAAAAGAAATGGGTGACGTCTAGGTTGGTTCCTGTATTGGGCAGAGTTAGGAAAAGGAGTCAAAGGAGACTATAGGGACCAGTAGAAAGGCCAGGGAAAATGGTGTCATAAAAGCTAAGCTAGAGGGGATATGGAAAAGAAGAATCTTTGTGCTCATAAAAATTAGCTAATATATTTTTTAAAGAAAATTTATTAATCAGTCATGTTTAAAAAAGCTGCTATTAAAGTTCATTGACCAAATCTCTTTGGGAACACATCTTGAGTTAAACAAAGTGAAAAGTGTTCAGCTTACTCAGGGAAAACATTCCCTGAGGTGTTGTGGGGTCTCTAAAGGAGAGGGAGTCAGAGGGCTTCTTGTGGTAGGGGTTCATGCCGGATGATTCTCAGGCAGGTGTAAGGACACAGGGGCCAGCACTGGGTGGATTTGCCTAAGCTGGGGTTTCTGAATATATTTCTCTAGGTGGCAGGAAGGTTAAAGCAGGGTTAGTCAGAAGGGGCCATGGCTAATTGTTTGTTGTGGTAGCCGAGTGACCTTGCCTCTGTCCTGTTTATGTGCTATGAGCATTGTTTATGTTCAGTGAGGAGCACTGTGGCCCAGCTGTCAGAAGTGCCATTTTTCACTTTCTTAGTGCTTCTACACAGAGCTTTGTGCTGGGGTTGCAAACCTAGGTAGTCAAACTGTACTCCCTGACGGTGTCAAAGTCAGCTCGTAACTTCCAGATCAATCGGATGGGGTGCAGGGCAGACACTGAAGCACCTCGCATGTTGAACTCACTTTATTTTTCAGTTTGCTCTTTAAGAGAACTGCACTCACATATATAAAACAAAGAGGAAAATGACAAAGACATAAATGTTTCCACAATGGTATGAACAAGCATCAATCTCGTAGCATTAAAGCAAGATGAAGATCACATAATCAATTACCCGGAAAAGTCCGTGTGGGGTGAATAGGCCACCTATTAAATAAAAAATTAAAAAGGGTCTCATTAATGATGAGAGCAATCCCGTAGATTGCTTTAAACACTCTTCAATGAAACACAAATTTTATTTCTTTACCACACTTCACACCATTAGCTTTACATAAAGAGCAGCATAACCAAGAAATAAATGAAACAATTCAACTGACATTGAGTGCAAGATTATTCAAGAAAATCACCCACTAAAAACAAAAACCTTAGAAGCCATTGAATTTATATGTTGGTGTTGGCTAGATCAAATCATTTCAGCTGAAAAAAGAAAGAGTAATTAAAATAACTTCCCTTGATATTATGGCCAAGTAGGTATATAGCTGCTGGCCATCTTCATTTTCTCAAGCAGAAATGTTTTTCAAATCACTTTTTGTTCTGTGCTCTATGGTATTTGGAACACTGATTTTGCAATGGAGCTTTGGTCCACGCATATGAAACTGATTCTAGAAACCTCAGGTCTAGAAAAGAGAGGTCCTCTTTTTTTGCCTGTCACTGTGGTGCAAACCCACAGCAGACTCGGGGCCAGGGAAGATGGGGCAGGGTTAGTTCTAATCCTGGAGGAAGCAGTGTCTTTTCTAAGTAGGACTTGGACACACATGTCTTTGAGGTGCGAACCCTTGAAGCAGAAGCAGTAGAGAAGAGAGGAGAAACAAAAGAGAAAAAAAGAGGAGAGATACAAGACAAAAATTAACTGAAGAGAAATGGACAGGAGAGAGAAATATGAGAGATGGATATAGGAACAATCAACTGAGATTGATTGACTACTGACTGGATTCACCAACTAGCCCCATTCAAAACTCTATAGACTGTTTTGTTGCTTGTTTGTTTTATAAAGATTTAGGATTGCTTGCCTACCTACTTAATTGGTGATGTATCTCTGTATACAGTGATAGTATAAAGATGTTGGTTGCTAGGCGAATTTTGTCAGTTGGATATCATTAATATATAATCTACCTGATTCTTAAGGTTTTGATAGGTAGTAGTGGGTTGTTTTTTACAAAATACCTGATCAAGTCTAAAAAGTCTCTTTAGGGAAAGCATTAATTTTTAAAAGTTTGAGAAAAACTACTCTAAGCAGGGACCAGTACTCAGTTGTCATGGCCTATAACTTTTTCATCTACTCCTCTTCCATTTAAAATTTTTCTTAATTTCTATTCTTTAATGTTTTGGTTTCTCTTTTTCATTTTCACTCACATCAAATTGAACTTAATTCATTTATGGAATATCTTCTAAGGTTGAATTACTCCTAGTGTTTTCGTCACTACCGCCATCATTAATTATTTACCCTTTGTAAGGTGCTACTAGTAAACTCTCTGGATAAATATATTCCAGCTGTCACAGAGTTCTCTATCCTTGTTACTATGGAGTCCCCTAAGAAACAAATCCCTTACACCTGGTTAATTTAACAGCAGGTGTTAGAGAAAGAGCTGATTGATGTACCTAGTAGACAAGAGGGTAAGAGAGAATTTTCATATTGTGGTTTACTGGAGAGTAGGGATTCCTCTTAGAGTCACTACTAGAGTGTCACTGTTAGAGCCACACTTGTGGCCTCTCTCCATTCCCTTACTCCCATGAGACTCAATTGATAAGTGAGCTCAGAAGAAGTTGAACATACCTGGCTTAATTTCTGTCTTGTGGGATCAGTTTGTCATCAAAGAGCTTTCATTTTCACTTCTTCTATAATATAAATCTGTCTGAGAAGATAGTGTTCCCTCAAATACCTGTAGCTTATGTGTAAGTTCCAGTCACAGGAGCCATATTGGATAGCAGATAGAAGGCACTTTCTCAAACTAGCATTTTTCAGTCATAAAAGTATATTTTAATCTCTCGCTAATGTCTGCATTTATTAATTGGTTCCAAATCTGGGAGGGTAAAATTATGGGTGCCAAACTTTAGCTTCCTTAAATTTCCACGTGAATTTTCTTTAGAGGAAGTTTTTCTAAAGTTGAGATAACTTTCGCAGGTCCATCCTCTACACATAATCTTTTAATTAGACCACAAAATGACTAAATTCTTCAGTTTATACCAAATAGTGCTTACCCCATGTTTCATAAAAAGTTACATGCATAAATCCATGGATATCACTAGGATTCTCAAAAATAAGTTATGCATGACAATCTTTTGGCGAAACACTTCTATAGTGCTCATGATGTGAGAGTCAAGGACTCTTAAAAAGAGATCAGCATTATCTTCTTTAATCCGAAATGCACTTCCCTCACATATTTAATCAACGACTACACACGCACCATGCAGGCACTCTGCATTTGCTGCCTTGTACTCATGTACCCTTGAGACGCATCTCTAAATTTTGAGATCTAAACAGTCCTCTGCTTTACAATTTCTGGAAATAATTTTTCTTTCATAGAAAGAAAATAAACCTGGTGGTATTTTCTTTTCTTCTCTTTTTTGACTTAATTGTAGACAGGATATCTGGAAACACACAGTCATTTCGCAACCAGGAGTATAATATTAACAATAAGGGTGAAATGAAATAGATTATGAGCTAAGCATTTGAAGCAGGAATATAGAAACAGGATTCCGATCAGCAATTTAAACAGTATGAATCAAAGCCACAAATTTCTCTCCTCTGATTTCTTTTTATTCTGAGGGACAGAGACTAAAATTTTTTTGTTTTTAAAGGAAAGGTGCAGGTGGGAATGAATGTGGATAGGCAGGCAGGCAGGAAGAGAGAGGAGAAAGAAGCATTTTATTTATTTTTTTTATTTGTAATTAAATTGTTCACATTGGCTCTTCCCCTTGGACCCAGGACCTGGCACACGGACCCAGGTCTTTGAGATGTACATGGACTATTCTTCTACAGAGGCAACAGACCTAACCACTACTCCAGCAGGGCGCACCTTAAGCCTTCATTTATTAAGGTTCTGCCTAGTCAGGTTTTTGTCACTTGAAGTGAAATGCTTTCCTAACATACAGCATGCAACAAGGGACAAGACATACATCCTACTGTGAAGTCACTCAATCTAGAGGCACCTCAATATAAGTTAAAAGCATTATAGTGAAAGGTAAAAGTTAAAAAACAGACCACTAACTTCTCATAGGATGGGAGTTTTGGAAAAATTAAATCCATAAATAAAATCTAAAAATAAGGAGTTAAAGTTAAGGGGAGAAGAAACATGATTAGAAATAAAGTTAGTAGGGTATGTATGGGGAGGGTGGGGGTGGAATAAATGCAAATGAACATAAAGTGATAACCAAAGACAAGGTGTGAGTCAAATTAAACCTTATCCCCTTCCCAAAAATGCATTTTAGTTAAGATATCTTCCTTCCTTCCTTCCTCCCTCCCTCCCTCCCTCCTTCCTCCCTCCTTCCTTCTTTTCTTCCTTCCTTCCTTCCTTCCTTCCTTCCTCTCTTTATTTCTTTCTTAAAGGAAAGGTGCAAGCAGGAATGAATGTGAGCAGGCAGACAGTAGGAGGCAAAAACTTTTGTTTCATTTCATTGTTCATCTTTGTTATTCACCCACTGCCCCTTACCCCAGTACCTGAAGCTGGGTCCTTGCGATGTATGTGGACTGCCCTAGCCAGAGGTGGTGGACTTAACTACTAACCTACCATGGGCAGCGTTCTGTTTATTCTATGCTGAACCACAGAAGGATAGGAGCATTGGAAACTTCATTAATTGTAGACAAGGGATTGTATTCAATCTTTATTCACTACTGGTGTCCTTTTGTCAAGAAATACATCTTACTTATAAAAACTGAAATTATTTTTTTGTGATGATTCAATATACAAATCTTATAATTTTTCTTTAATCCTGATTGGAGATAATGCAGAAAACAAGCTTTGTCTCAGGTGCTTAGCAGTAAATATTCCTTGCAATATTCTTTAAAAACATATTTTGAACTCAAGTCTATGTTATGCAGCATTTTTCATGCTCCAGTTCTCCTTTCACCTGTAATGATGGCGGAGTGAATCAGGAGGTTTGTGGAAGGTACTGGTGACTGGGCATTCTTGCCTGAAAGGAGGGAAGTAGGATGCTCAGAGTGGTCTGGTGAACTAAGCCAAGCAACCCCAAAGCTAGATAAATCTCGAACAATCTCCTTGGACTGGTGATTCTCTTTTCAGGGGACATACTTCATCGATCACAACTGTCATCTTCCACCTAAGCATGATTGCTCCCAAAACTCATGGTTAAAACAAATACTCTTTATTTAGCTCACACTAGGGCAAGTCAGTTCAGTCTGGCCTATCTTGGTTGAGTTTGCTCATGCATTTGTGGCTTGGCTGCATTTTTGTTGGTCATGGTTGTTTGCTGATCATCTGGAATGATGGGGTCTATCTCCACATGGTCTGTCATCTCCAAGGTGGTTTTCATGATGTCTCAGGTTCCAAAAACAACAACTGAACAAACTCCAATGTAGAAGCACTTTCCAAGTCTGCTTGCCACTGTCCCATTGGCTAAGGTCATATTCAACGGCGGGAGCTACAGTCTCCTTTTAATAAAGGAATGACAAAGGAACATAGGAAAGAATATGGATACTAGGATGGGCATAAATTGTAGCCATTTTGGGCAAGCAGCTCATTTTAGTTGCACATTAAAATCCATTAAGAATGATGCCTGATGCCTAGGCAGTTCACTAAACCAATTACACCAAAATTTCTATGAATGGAAATTGGCATCGTGTTTATTTTTTATTTATTTTTACTTTTTTTTTCTTTTTGCGGGTGGTCTAGGACTCTATCTCCAGATGTAGGGTGTCACTTTGGAAGAGTTAGGTCCTCTGAAAAACTTACTTTACAGTTGGTAAACTTTTTAGTAGTTTAGAACTTCGTGATATGCAGACACCATTCTGGTCCAGCTGACATGGCAGGTCAATTCAGTGAGTGTCCCTCAAACTTCGGTGTGCACCAGAAACACTTGATATTCCTCATCCCTGGAGACTCTGAATTAATAGGTCTGGGGTGGGACCCAAGAAGGTGCATTTCTGAGATGTTTTTAGGTAGTGCTGCTGCTACTGATTGAAGACGACTTTTTGAGAAGCCACACAAGCAGACACTGCTTCAATGAAACATTGTGCAGAAGCAACTTGATCTTATTGTCCTGGAGTTGGCCTATTGTTATCAGGGTGGGCTAAAGTAATTTTGCTGTAGTTTTCAAAATCTTTTACCCCAGGGCATTTGGAGACCGTCAGAGCGTAAGAAATCACTGCACTAGGGGAAATTTCCTTCCTGGGACATGAGACTGTTCCAATTGCTTGAGACTTTTCAAGTATCTCTACAGGACACTCACTTGACTAACAATCCAGTTTTCTGCCTTCCCTCCCACCCCCCTATTAAATAATCAGAAAAGATGAGAATTTAGAGGCGTTGACGCAAAGAAGGCTGAACTCAGTATCCCACAATGAGAGCCTGAGCTGCTGTTACAGTGAGCTCATTCATTCAGTTAACAATTATCAATCAGAGTCCACAAAAGATCTCAAGTGAATCCTTGGGGAGTCTGTGAACCTGACCCTTTACCAAGGGAGCTAGTAATAACAGAAAAACCACTTGCTCGTTCCTAGATAAGAGCAAATGCTTTTTAAGTGTGGTATTTGCAGCTCATGCCTTGACCATAAGGAACAAAACACCATGGTTTATACTGATAATTGCAATGGAGAATGAGGGACTCTTATCAACACTGGCCAGAAAATTATTTTCTATTCTTTTATACAATCACCCATACATCTATAAAATACACACTCTAAGTATTTCCACCTAATTCTAGGTACTTCGGCAGTTTGTTAAACACAGCCCACGCTATGGGAATTTCGAAAGAGAAGGGTTTTTTTTTTTCCTGTAACACTTAGGCCTTTATTTCTTTTCTGTTTTTCTACTCATATTATATTACCAGTTTCTCCAGAGCTGAACTCCTGAACTCGAATCCCAGTCTAACCTTCGCTCAACCTGGGGTGCTGAAGTGGGCCAGACCTACATTTGGCCCTTGAATAATTTCTTCTTAGGGTTCCTGTTTTTCCTTATCCCATGTGCCCCTGAATCTTCTGTGCTTGTTTCTCTCTCTGGCCATTCAGAAAACACTTTCTCCTTCTAAATTCCTAAACTCCTTCCCCTGATCCCTTTTTTTTTTTAAGGTACAGGCAGAAATGAAGGTGAGTAGGCACGCAGGTAGGAAGAGAGAGAAAAAAAAAAACATTTTATTTTCATTTCCATTTAGTTTTTCATACTGGTTGTTTCCCTCCTAGACCTGGGTCTTGAACCCAGGGGGATGGGGCCTATGTCTCTCCTAACTGTTACTCTACCAAACTCCTTTTTTTTTTTTGTTTTTTTGAAACCGTGTTCCTACAACAAAAAGCTGTTTGGACCTCAATCAATTTTGTTTCCATTTACACATAATTCTTTCCTTCTCTGTGCCTATAGGAATGCCCCAGGGGCACCAGGTGAAGTATATACTAAGTGACAACAATAATTGCTGCCAGAGAACCCAGTGGGTCAGACAGTTTGTCATGCCTTATTGCAATAAAATGCTTAGTCTGAAAAAGATCATCGTTCCATTTTACAGACGAGGAAACTGAAATATAGGAAGACTCTAAGTTTTCCACAGTTCTTGTTTACATACACTTAACCTAAGCTCCTGCTTTCTTCTATATTTAAATCATGCATCTGTGGCTCAAGGGGCTAAGACACTGAATTCCTGACCATATAAAATCCAAGGACTTGGCTTCAAGACCTGGAGCCAGAGTGAAAAACCAGGAATTAACAGCTAAATAGATGTTTTGTCTTCCTCATCCTTCTTTTCTTCCTTAAATGCTTCTTCCTCCTCTACCTTCTTTTTTCTCTTTAAAGAAAAAATAAAGACCTGTTGAGCATAGGGTCTGGTCTTGGTCTCTTCCTCTATTAAGGAGTCTTTCTAGTCAAGATGCCTTGTGGCTGTCATGATTAAATGACAGAGTGATTTATGGAAAGCTATTAAGATCAGCTAGAGGATAAAGTATCTTTTTAAAGGTTAAGTATACAGAACCCGTGGAGGTGGTGACACAAAACAGGACAACGCCACAATACTTCAAATACACATAGAGATGATCACAGCTTCCCTAGGTTCAGTTTGTGTCTGAATTTTGTACAGCTATCTCATTCTTTTGCCTTCCAAGTACTCTGAACTATATATGTATATATACAGCTCAATTAGGATAAAATAAATGATTCTGGGCTTTGAGACACACCCTAATATAATTAGGGTGACCCCTGTGGTGTTACTAAGCTGTGGTTGGATATCAGTGGTCTATCGTGAAACAGAGACCACATGGATTTTGACATTTTGGGGAGATCAGTTATTTCAATAACTTATCCTAAGAAGCCAGAGAGCTGGAAATAAACTTAAGATAATATGTAAAATTACAATGTTATCAAGAAAGTGATTTTTGTGAATGCTAAAATAAAAAAAATATTTGCTTGCATACTAAGAGAATCAGATTTGTGATTCTATACAGTTTGCATGAACAATGATATATGGTAACCTACTTTTTAATATGATTTCCCTTTAGAACTAAAATCCCAGTTATGATGAAGAAAAAGGATGTTACTTATTAAAAAAATGCTCCAATATCCACAGCACAGAAGGTAAATGACATTTATATATAGCAAGCCAGCTCCCTGAGCTTTACCATTGAGTATGTTCCAGTTGAATCAAAGCTCATTTGCTGCGATGTCATTGAGGAACAAATCTACAGAAGGGTTTTCCCCTTAAGGATTTTGATTTTTGAACTAAAATGAAAAATAAGCATAAAACCAAAATGAATAAGGAAGACAAAGAACTGCCAGTGGTGCTTCTTCCCTGGACTCCTTCAGGAAAATGGATCAGGAAGCAGGAATTGTTGCAGTTGAGAGGAAGAGGTAAGTTATATTAATTCTATATGCACTCAAGTGTGGAATTTCCTTCTTCTGTGTTTTGTGTAAGTCAACTATCATGTGCTTAGAAAGAATCAAGCATCCATTTCTGTCTTTGAGTAATATTGAACTCTGAAGTAATTTTTCACACACAGGTGGTTTGAATATTTTAAATATTTCTACCTTATTTGTCAGCCCATTGTACTCTCTTGATGACAATATAATAATTGCATGATAATTATGTCTAATTTCAGGACATTTCTGCTTTGTTTTAAAACTTTGTTGATTACTTAAGCTTCTGTACTAAGTGCCTCAGAATTTGTTTCAATTGCTAGTACTAATATTAACAAATGAATGATCCAAGTCAGAGTCAATGAATAAAAGCCATCACATTAAGCCAACACTGCATTCCAGCCCAAAAGAAAGAAGCCATTTCTCAGGGAACCATGTGAAGATGCTATTAATATATGTTTGTAGGATGTGTAATTTAACCTGAGATAGTGTCCTAGAACAAAAATTGTAAAGTTCTATTTAGTAAGTGTTCTTATTAATTTTTCTACCCTTTCTGTTACTGTTTAGTTGATTCTCTAATAGGAAGATAACAATCGTTTTGCATATTTTTTATTTAATTGAACTGTAGTGGAACCATCACAATAATTGTGGTGACATGTGAAAAGTGTACACTCATATAAGTGACCAAGGTCACAGAAAATGAATAATTCATTTGATTACCTCACTTCTGTCCGTCCCTTTATAATTGCAATGGAATGGTAGGAATTGAGATAAGACTTTTTATCCAGGGATTTAACACCTTTGAGGGGACTAAAAGTATAAGTGATCTATCAAATCTTTTTGGCTTATCTGTTTGAAAAGAAGGCTAAAGACAAGAGAAGAATTAAAATTGCCTTTTTTCTTGAGAGGTTGGAGGATGGAGCTCAGAACTCATTGAAGGGTTTCAGATAGATTGCAAAAAAGCATCAATAACAGAAACTCTACAGTCTCCCTTTATTTTCCATGAACTGTTCTTGCTTTATTTTTGGAATCACTTTATTCCTGGTAGAGCAGCAGCATAAAACTCAGAATAAGCTTTTCCAAAAGATTTGAAAACTGAAGCTTTAAGAAAGTGTTCATGCACTAAAACCCCAAATCTTGCCATCTTGAAAGGATGTGTGATCCCAGAATTAAGACTAGGAAGAGCTAGAGGGAGTGAACATAGAAAACATGTTTCTGTCTTCAAGCAGTTTCAGTTTGGTTTAGTTAAAATGCTTTCTTCCTTTCTAATTCGCTTTCTTTTCTTGTTAACCTCTCCCTTCTTCCCACCCACTACATGATGAAATCTTGACACCATTAGGGAGAACACACACACAAACACACACACACAGACACACGTGAAAGAGATGGACCTGTTGGGTATTGTGTGGAAACTTTGCGACTGGAACTCAATGTAGAGTGATAATAAAATAGGAGATTCAAGAGTCCCTTTATCTCATTGGCAAACTACAGTCCATTGCTTAAATACTGCCCTCACCTTTTTCTGAAAGTAGATCTTTAGTGGAAATCAGTCACACCCACTTATTTTCATGTTGTTTGTGGGAGACTTGAGTCATCGTGAGAGAGACCATACGGCTTGAAAAACCTAGACTATTAATTATTTGTATAGGAAACATTTGCTAACCCCTGCTGAAAGCCAACACATTTTATTTCTCAAGGGTGGTGCAAGACTAGGAATTTGTTAGAATACATTCTTCAACCCCATTCCAGACCTGAAGAATAAAAATATCTGGGGAAGGGATCTGCAGTCTGGGTTCTCCAAGTCATTGGATACCTCTGAGGCAATCTCAAGATCTAGAAGCCCCTGTTCAGAGCATCCTGATGGGAAGTTGCTGGTAAGTTCTAGATGTGCCAAAGATATTGATTTACAGGCCATATCTAGCATTTTGCAGGATCACAATCTGGGACAGACATAATACAAATTGTATTTTAGAAGTTTATTTGGGCAGTTTAGTGGTGATTTTGATATAGAATAAATGACCTGTCAGTATCAGAGACTATATTATAATAAGAAAAAAGAACTCTGATAATCTTTATGGTTCACAAAATAAATCAGGGTATTTCAAAAGGCATTCTCATCTTGAAAATGTTACTTGAGGATACACAATACCTCTGGAGAGAAAGCATGCAGCTATGTGTATGTACTTGTGCATATTTGATACCTTTTCATCCAGAAAGATAAATATCTTTTAGGTAAATTCAGTAAAGGGATATGTAAATTAAAAAAAATCTTCAGTGCAACCATGTTGCACCATGTTTAAACAAATATTCTATATGAAATCTAGACTAGATAAATTACTTCAGGGGCTTGGGATATTCAACAAGCAATTTAACTTAAAATAGTAACCTTCCCACTTGTACCTAAATAGGATTCCACTGACAGTAATTCATTGCAAGACAAGTTTTCAAAGCATTTCTGTTGCTTTCAACAGGCATGCCTGCAGGCTGGCCTATTCACACTTGGTAAGTGCATTGTTGAATTTAAACTAGCAAATAATCAACAGTGATCCACTGTTCATCATCTTTAGGTCAGAGAATGTCGAAGAGGTTTGCAGAATCGGGCCCAAACAGAACAATGACCTTGGAAATTGGGCTCGTATCCTACTGATGGTGGGTCTTCAGATTCCTTTCTCAAATCTTTGCCTTGCAACTTATGATCCCCAAAACTATTTCAGGAGAAGCCAGCATGAGATCACTTGAGCATCACAGGATGCTCTGAAAATGCCCCTGTGACTTTAGGAGAGCTAGGACTTGGACAGCACTCAGAGTCTTGCCCATTAAGACTCTGTTGGTCCAACTTGACCTGAGACAATATTTGGACTGGTAAGTCCTGCAAACCCAGGCTTTGCTCACCAAATAAATACATACATACACATACCAACATGGAAGCATTTGGATCACTAAGTCTATAGGGCTGTGCCTTCCTTTAGGCCCTCTATCGGATAGATTGATCAGGTAGGCCCACTTTGAACGATCACATGGGTAGGCCAAGATAAAAAATGAATTTGACACCCCCTCCCCCTGCTCTCCTCACAACATTGTGGGTTTTGCATTCATGCATCCTCACCAGTTGCCATGCCATTTGTTGGCCATAGAGAGACACACATTGTCAGAGAGGTCTGCTCTAGGGAGGAGCGATGTAAGGCCACAAAGGTTTTTCTTAACTTCTAGGTACATAAGTTATGGTCTACAAGAGGAATGTGGGCAAGGGGATGTCTTGTGCCCCTTGAGACCCTGAGAGCTGTTGAAGTCCCAGCTCTCCTAAAGTCATAGGGGCATTTTATCCCATGATATCATTGTACAAAATGGTGGCTCCTAATCTTGTGAACGTTTGTTTACAATCACAGTAGAAGGTAAAGTCAGAAATGTGTGTTCTCAAATTTTAGCACCCTGATGTTAGGACCTGATCTGTCATGTGGGTGGCATCTACTTCAGAAGCAGGCATCTAAGAATGATTGTCATCTCATGCAGTGAGTCTATCAAATACAGAGAAGGAAGCCACAAATTTTGACTCCATTAACTTAGAAGAAAACATATTTAGTGTTATAAATTGAAGTTGCAAACAGAATGCAAATGTTCAGAGTAGAAATACTACCCACCAAAATACATCAAGAATAATGAACATTACATTTAGTTCCAACTTCTACATGTGGCTAACCCTCAGAGACTCCAGTGCACTTGAAATGATGTTTCTATCATCTCCTCAAATAAAATCATATAAAAACAATTGAGAAGACACCTGCTTATTTCAAGTTGACCAAGTCTCTAACATTGAAATTTGTATCTCTTGTTTGTTTCTATTTTGTGTGTGTGCAAATACACATTTTAAAGAAGAAATTTTGTAGCCACTAGACAGGAAAATAAAGGAAATTACATAGGACAGTGGTAAGAAAATAACAGCATAGGGACCATATCCAGTCAACATCCTGCTTTCTTACTGAACTTTAATAGGAGCAGTCATGCTCACTTATTTACATATTTTCTAGGATCTGTTTCAGAGTACAATAGGTAACTTAAATAATTGCAATTGAATCTATGGCCTGAAAAGTTGAATATATTTATCTGTCTTTCACATGAAATGTTTTCTGACCCCTAACACAGGAGATACAGTAATGAGGGGTGTCCCTTCAGAGGAATTCCAAATATTTAAATATTTACATTTTACTTGTAAATATTTAAATTATGCATGCTTATGTCACTTCAAGATAGTACTTTTCTCCTGTTACATACTTGAGCCCTCATTTCCTATTGATGAGGCCTATGCTAGTTATTTCTGATAAATTTCTGGACATGCCGGTGATATGAGTGATTTGTGCTTCATCTATCAGACACTCATCAATTTGAGGGAGAAGATGTGGAGGATGTTATGTTTCTCAATAAATATATCCAGATTCTTTATACCCCAGGATGAGAGGTCTGGGTTAAACGTAGTGTTGACAAAATTAACTCAAATCCTATTTTACCTCCTTAAGTGATCTGTCAAAAAATATATATCAAGCATTGAAATGGACTTTGGAATAAGTACTTTTCTTTCTTTTTTCTTAAAACTCTCCTGATATTTGCACATTGCTCATGTTTTCTACTTAGAACCAAGAAATACTCTCAGATGGGCTGTTTGTTGGGTTTATGTAGAAGTTATGGAGGCTGTTATTTTGAGACTTAACATTTATCACTAAGATGATTGCCCTATTATTTTGTGGCATTTTTATATTCTGATTTTTCTTTTCTGTTCCTGGGAACATCAGTGATAGGATTCTAAAATGATGCCTGACTGCACTGATTTTCGACTCAAGTCATTTAGAATAGTTTGGGAATATTGTGCTGGAGAGGATTGAAGAACTGTAGAAAATTCCTAAGAATTAAAAAAAAAAACCTTAGGACCCCAGTGTACTTAATAATATATATTATATAATTTGCATAAATCATAGTTGAGTACACTTAATGTTTTCTATATGCATATATGTGTCATATATGTCACACTTGTGTTAGAATACGCACACCAATAATAAGTCCTAGTATTTATGTGTGTGTATGTGCTCTGCAACCTCCATGTGTTTGTGGGCGTGTGAAGTTATGTCACAGTGTGAAAAAAGCAATACTCTACAAAGTTGAGACAGTGAAGCAGGAAACTGCTTGTCAAGGTCAGATGTCTTAACCTGAGCTTGTGTATTGTACTGACTTGTATACTAATTAGTGAAGCTTGGAAAATGCTCATTATGTCATATCAAATGAAACATTCTTTCCTTCTCTATCTGCTTTTAACTTTTAGCAGGCAATTTCTTTTTTTTTTTTTTTTTTCAATTTTAGCCTTCAATGCATCTTCTCTTTGACTAAGTCCCTCCAATATTGTTCCTTGTCCTCAATGACAACTATTCCTTCCCATCTTTTTCAATGCATTGTCCTACTAAGGTGGACTTTAAAGCTGCCCTCTGATCTCCATTTGAGGAGGAGAGTATTCATACCTCCCAACAATACAGTGTCCTTAGGTTTCAGTCACTTTTATGGGTTGACTGTTCCTCAATAAATCACAGACAGTGGGTCCTAGGCCACAGGTTGGGGAGATTACAGAACGAGAGTAGCCAGACAGTTCAAACTCACATCCACTGATGGAAGCTGAACTTGATGCATGTTTGTTGCTCTTTTAGAGTAAACACTTCCCTCAGACCTGGAGCACAGCTTCTTCACCTTGTATGTCTTTCTCCTTCCCACTCCCACACTGCATGCTGTGTGGGAGAACTTAGCCTTGATTATCTGATATTCCCCAGCAGAGTGTCTCTGGTGAGTCAGTGACAAATGAGTATATATTGAATTAAAAAATTCAAAAAATGACTTTTATAGCTTGTAAGTAGCTTATATCAGAAACAGGGCAGAAATAATCTGTGGACACTGTTCTGTGCCAACTTGGCTGACCCATCTCTGATTCTCCAGTGTAACAGAGGTCATGGAAAGGAAACTTGGATCATACTGTCCAGTCATCGCTGTTGACTATTGAGAAGTGTGAGGCTCAGAGAGGATAGGAGAAATAAACATTTATACAGGACTCACTGTGTGCTGGATCCATTCTTTGCGCATATTTAATCTTTATGAGAACTCCTTGCAGACTCAATATTCATGATAAGAAGTAGGCACAAGCTGAGAAATCATGACAAGACAGACTTCTAGTGACCGGCCCAAGTTCAGAGCCTGAGCAGAACTGGTTTACAAAGTTTCAGGCTCTTTTCCTTGCACGTTGCACAGAGGGTCCCTCCTACTGGCATTTGCATTGCCTGACACTAACTAACCACATTATCTCTAACTAGTCACCATTTACAGGAAATAAAGAGAGAAATAAATACATCCCAAGAAATCACAAATCAGCTTTATCCAGAACTGAGGGAATCCTATAGGGCAAACAGCACTGTTATTGCTATTTTTCTCGGTAGGTCGATGATGGCACTGCACATGTGGGTAAGGGATTATTATACACGATGAAGAATGTTGGCCAAATGCAACCTATGAGACCAGGAATGGATACTAGTTCATGAAACAACTGCAATACTAAGGGGGAAAAAAAATGAGAAAATGGGGAGAAGTGAACAATAAATGGTATTAGGTGATATTAAAGACTAATATAATCTTTTGGTGTGAAACTATCATTTTGGTTGTGCTTAAAAAATCCATATATATATATATATATATATACACACACAGACATATATGTAGGAATTATGGGCAAAAAGATAAGTTGTCTGAATTTACTTTAAAATACTCTATCTGTGCAATTACAAGGTATGTTTTTGATAAAATCTATACTACTAAGGTCAGATATCAGTTCCACCCTGAAGCCTAAGGCAAGATTAAAATTCCTCATATGTATTTATTATGACTCCATTTTAAAACAAAAACAAATTCTTCTAAAATAAAAAAAAAAAAAAAGGTATGTGGACTGAGAGGCTCAGATATTGCAAAACACTCCACTCTTCCTCTGAGAGAAGAGAGTTCTTTGCGGGTCAGGATGGCTCATGCAAACCTTTCAAGTTCATATGAGGTGCCCCACTTGGAGACATCTCTTCAAACCAAAATAAGGACGCTTCTATTCTACAGTCCTTAGGGTTAGAATTCTGAAGTGAACAAAAATCTAAGGGGAAAATGAAAACTATTTTTAAGAATTTTTGAAAGAACTTTATTGCCTAGCTGAAGAATACAAGAATTCACAGTTCTTTTAACCACACACTAGCTTCACCCCCAGAGAAGCCCATCTCTTTCTTGATACTCCTTTTGAAGCCTCAGTGGAGCAAGAAGGGAAAGAAAGAGCTCAGTTCTTACTGGTTTTTGCCCACGCAGTTCCCCTAGGTGACCAGCTCTGTGCTGGAATGTAAAGAGAGGCAGGAGTTGGGGGAAGGTACACAAGACCTAAGGCTTTTACAGTTTGAGGAAAGACTAGAACTTTCTTTGTCAGGATGAGGAAGAAGAATCCCCAACTTTTGCATCCCAAGCAACCTTTTAGATATCTAAAGATGGGTGCTTCCTCATCTGCAGTACACACAGAGGATTCTGTTAAAATCCAGATGCTGATGCCACAGGTCTGGGCTGAGCCTGAGATTGAGCATTTGTAACCAGCTCCCACTGGGTGTGCCTCTGCTGGCCGGCGGACCACAGTTTAAGTGCGATGTTTAGAGGTGAGTTAGAATTTTCTGTTTGTTGCTTTCTAAAGTGAAGTCTTTATTATACATCATTTGTAAAAACTAGTCTGTTAGCCCATATGGGTGCTATCTGAGAGCATTTCTAATAAAGACTTATGTTAACTAAGAGAAACCAAATAAAATGTAAACATTTGGAAAGGATTGGAGGAGGAAGTGCTGAATAGGGTTTGAAGACAAACATTCACCATGATCTGGGCTTCTCCCCAACCCCGCCCATATATTTTTCTTATTTAAGGCTAACAGAAACTCTCTGAGGTAAGTGTATTGTCCCCATTGTGTACGAATAAAAAAAAAGAAAAGAAAAGAAAACTGAACTAGAAGCTTACAACCAGCCAAAGCAAAATGTGGGCAATTACACAGGAATTGCCAGGAATGACCCAGTTTCTTTAATAAATAGCATTAAAAAAAGGGGAGGTCAGAGACTACCACAGATGAAAAGAGACTTAGAAGATATAGCAAACAAATGCAACATCAGGATCTTATTTGGAATCTGATTTTGCCCCTTCTCAAAAAAAGTCTTAAGTAGACATTTTTAAGACATTTGGTAAAATGGAGTGTAGACTACGTTCTAGGTATTAAGGAATTGTTACTCGATTTGTTCCTCATAAAACAGATTTCTTACCGATCAGAGACTGGTGAAATGATATCCTGTCTGCATTTGCTTTACACACCAGCAAAAAAGGGGGTGTGGGAGAGGAATGGAAGAAACAAGAATGGCAGAATAGTGATTAATAGTATTTTTCAAAATTTTATTTTGGAACAATTTTAGAGGAAAAATTGCACTGTTCTTTAGCACAAGGATTCTGACTACATATTGCCGCACATCCCCTAATATTAGCATCTTATATAATGGTGGCATTATGATTGAAACTCAGAAATTGATATTACACTACTGAGTTTTTTCCTAATTTCTTTTTTTTCTTACTAATATCCCTTTTCTACTGTAGGATCTAACCCAGAGTCCCACATTGCATTTAATTGTCATGTCACCATAGTCTCCTGGAATCTATGACAGTCACCAGTCATTTCTGTCTTTCATGCCCTTGACACTTTTAAAAAGAGTATTGATCAGTTATTTTGTAGAATGCTGCTCCAATTGAGTTTTCTTGTTTTTTTTTTTCTTTTTCTATTGAGTATATGTTGAAAATTATGGAAGATGGGTGATATGTCCCTAGGGTTTCATTGTACTGTTCTCTCTAATTTTAAGTACATTAGAGAATTTTTAAAGTAGATGCAAAATTTAAAAAAAAAAAAGGCAGAGTAGGTTATATAATTTCTTTAAATTGTCTTATTCATTAAAAAGAGCTAAGCTGGGGTTAGAAATCAAATTAGTTTGATGAAAAAACCTGTGACCTTTACAATACAAAGAGTCTAATATTAAATAAGTGATATTTAATTGTTAAGGTTGTATTCATGAGTGGACTCTGCAGAGGTGTTTTTCTTTTTTATTACTCTGAACATAAGCAAGTCCCAATGTCTGGGTACATATCAAGAGTGGATATATTAAATAAAGGTTGAATTGTCTTGCAGGATCCCTTAATATGCAGTAGGAAATAAAAATCCACACCAAATAGCTAAAATGTATGTTAAAATTCAAAGTCAGGAGAATAGCAGGCTTCTCATAGGACAAGAATTAGGAAAAACTCCTAAATATTCCCTTCTCTCTAAGTGTCTCTCTCTTTCTGGATACACATGAACAAGATGATTTTCTGCTACTTTGTGTGTCTTCCTCATTGTCTTGCTTCTTTAGAGAATCATTCTTCATTAAATGTGCCTACAAGATAGCAAATGGCAGTTTCATCTTGAGTCTACATGACCTTAGATACAGGAATTATTACCAAGTGATTCTCAACTTCTATGCTTCTTTATTCAGAACCCTCAGTCATGTAATACAATTTCCCATCTTGTGGGTTGAATGACCATGCTAGTACAAAAAGCTTTGTTTTCAAGGGGTGGGCTTTATGGTACCTGTAGAAACAGGAGACTGCCTGCTTCTTCATCTATGGCTATAAGATACTGCAAAGGAAGGGTGGGGTCAGGCTAAGCAAAGAAGAACAAAAAAAGTAATATTTCAGTTCCATAGAGTTGGTCATTGTTGTGTTTAACACACTTTTTCTTCACTCTGAATCCTTAGAAGAGGTTACAATGGTTGATTCCTAGTTTTCACTGTTCCAGAGGTAAAAAATAATATACTACCACTAGGTGATGTGAGTTACTTCAAAGTCCTGTGATTTTATACTTAAGACAGGCCTGGAAGGTTGACACTATCCTTGCCCTTGAGGAGATTAAAGACTAGTAGAAGAGACGATGTAAATATATAAATCTGAATGACAATACCTTGTGATTAATGCTGCTGTGAAATTATACACAAAGTTCACAGGTACAACAAAGTGGGAAATGATTAGTCATATTGGGGAATGGTAGGGTTAAAGAGCCTTCAGAAAGAAAGGGACACAGAGTTGGACTCTGAAAGCCAGGTCTGAGATGAAAAACTTTTGTAAAATGAATTCTTGAAGGACCGCCCTTAGTCCGCCATCTTGAATCTGTGAGAAGAGGTAGGCTTCCTCTCCCAGAGCAGAGGACACATTTATCTTGGACTCTTCAGTTTTCTGCTGTGTTAGCTTTTAAGGACTAAGTTATCATCATTTATATGTGTCTTTCTTCCCTGATTGCTGAGGTATTTGAAATCCATGTCCATTGATTAGTTTTTTTTTTTTTTTTAACTTTAAAAAGCCCCTGAGTTTATCAAAAACAATTAGATACAGAGAACAGATTGATGGTTACCGGAAAGGAAGAGGGTGAGTGAAATGGAAAAAGGGTCAATTGTATGATGATGGATGGAAACTGGAATTTTGGTGCTGATGATGATGTAGTATATACAGATGTCAAGTTATAAAGATGTACAACTGAAAGTTACATAACTTTATGACCAATGTAACCTTAACAAAACACTATTTAAAATATGTGTTGTTTGTTCATCTACAAGGCATCCTTAGAGAGCATCACTCTTATCCATCTAGGGTTATGTGAGCAGGTTATCTGAGCATTAGCCACATTCTTTCTTATATTGTGAAATTTAAGTGTATAAAGTAGGAAGATTTCTCTCCTAATTTTGTAGTTTCATCAACCATTCTTTTGTTAGAAAAGCAGTAGAATAAGAGAGCTGAGCATGGAAAAGTGATTGAGTGAATGAGTGTGCCTAAGAACTGGAGTGGCTGACATGAATCTTTCATTGTGTCTCAGATCATCCATTTTAATCACCAATTTTAACCATTCTATAATATGCACAAGTGATGCTAGAAAAGTGCTAAAACAAATTCAGTCAAAAAATTTAAATGGGCATGTCTATTTACTACCCTAAGATCTATTAGCCATCTGGAACATACAATAAAAGGAAATCCATTAGAAGGAAACTTCTAAAACATTCGAACACTGTAGCCTGGTTTTGGAAGGCTTAAAAGAACAGGGCAACAGAACCAGTTCCTACTCGGATTAGAGTTTGTTTATTCTGCTTATTTGCAGCCAGAGTCAAAGACCTTAATGGTTTGAACTGGCTCTAAGTATGTCTTTGTTTCTGTATATTTGGGCTGGGCTAGTTTCTGCAAATGAGTCTGTAGATAGCATAGGACTTTACCCTCTGATTTCAAGGATCTTTGATCTTTCTAGGGAGTCACTCTTGAATCAAGTCTTCTCCAAAGCTGCTTTTGTGTCATGTGAGGAAGTGGGAGAGAGAGTAAGATATAGTCATGGGAAGAAAGAAGCATGAATCAGGAAACCCTTCACTCTCAAATTAGCCTGTGCTCCACTAAAGGAGAGAAAAACATAACTAAGTCAGACAGAGACCTTAGCCAAATGAAAGGCGGATGAGAAGGGCCTGGCGGGAGACTCAAAAGTTTAGCTATATTATAAATGGGAGTATTAAGGTCTGGAAGTGAACACGTTTACATCTCATCCCAGGGACAGGGTGGAGTGTAGAGAACCTTCCCCAATATGAGTCCAAATCATGTCAAATGGAGGGCTCAGTCATGTGTTTCATCCCTTCAGAGTGGTCAGGAAAGGGAGAATCTTAGGACTTTGGTCATTGGACAAACCCTTGCCAGTGACAATGGGAAGATTATTGTGGCCCTCGTAGAAAATGGTAGAGATGGCTGGGATGAAAACTCCAAAGCTGGCTGTCTTCATCCCATAGCGCTAGACCTGGCACAGATACAAATCAGCAAGTCATTTACCCTCTGACTCCAGATTCTTCACAGCAAAATAAGAGACTTGGAATCGGTGGCTTCCAAACTGTGTGCCTTTTTTTTTTTTTTTTTTTTAAGTAATGGAATACTTCTTTCAAATAAAATATTAGTCAAGCTCCTAGATAGAAAACAGAACAAACTGCTTTGGTTAAAACCTGGGTGGAAGCCAGAGGCTTGACCTCCTTCTTACCCAGAGGAGTTTTGTGTGTTATTATTCAACAATACTTCTTCTCCCCTCCCCCTCTCAGAGAGAGTACACTTTACCATTCGCTGATGTTGGGTAATATCCATTGATACTGGACTTGCCTATGTGACTTGCTTTGGCCAGTGGAACAGCAGCAGACACAACATTCTTCACATTCAAAATGAGCGTCCATAATCAAGATGGCTTGTGATCTTGCACTCCTGGTCTCTGCGATGAGAAAAGTATGCCCCAAGCAGTCTATGTTCTTTCTGCACATGTGAATTTTACTCTTAGCCTGGAGCAGAGCCTCCAAACTGCAAACCTGTGAACCAAAAAATAAAGGTTTGCTCTTGAAGGTCGCTGAGACTTTGGGGATGCTTGTTACACAGTCTAATCACAGCAAAGACTGACTAAGGTGAGGTCCCTAACAGTCTCAGAAATGGTGTGACACAGAGCATAGACCTAATTGGTGGAGTGAAGTGAGAATCTAACACTAAATTAAAACAAAAACCAAAACAGAAAAACAGACTCAATCTCTACCACAACAAAAACCTCTCATTTATTTCCCTAATGCATGCCCATGCCAGGTCATGGAGCAGTTTTTGCTGCTTGCATGCTTAGTGTTGCTGCCCGCTTCCTAGTCTGGTTCTCCAGCACAATCTGTGAGCATCTTTTATTAACTCAAATGAGCAATTCTTTAGTGAGCAACAAAGATTCCATTTCTGTTGCTTATAACTAAAGATCCCTAACTGACACATATGTACCCACTCTTTGATGGGTACACATTATCCATATATCTATTATGTATACCATATATCCATATATATATCTATATATCTATATTATGCATAAAGATGACTAAGTTCTGCTTATGTAAAGTAAACTAAGTTCTGAGATGAGAAAGGGTGATTATATTAGTTTCACTACAGCAAAGCTTGAAAAGGTCACTACTGAATACTGCTGGTGCTCTGCCTTTGTCCCCATCCCCAGGCCTGCTCACTCTCCCAGCTGCTGAGACAGGTCAGTGGTGATGACTCGCAGCTGCTCCTTCTCTGGAATTTGTTCTGAGCCTGGTCAGAGTGACTTCCCCCATCTCACCTCCCCGCAGCAGCCTGCAGGCAGTGACTAAATGATAGGAAGACAAGAGGCCAGTCCCCTGCCCAAAGTGGACCAAGTCTGTGGTGCTGTGTGCCCCATATCATCTGTGGGATCAGGATGGCAGAATTCCAGCTCAGTCCACACCCTGTTCAGTTCTCTTCTACCCTATATTATGCTCCTCATTCCCTCCTCATTAGAACATTCCTTCAACAAATCAGAGGCTCCTGAATTTATGTCTCAGGATCTGACTACAGGAAAACAAAACTGAGACACTTTCCAAACCTCAGCTCCTCTCTCCATCGTATTACTCTTGCTGCCTCTGTGGCCACAGCAGCCTTTATGATGAGGACTTATTGAATGGTGAAATTTTCAGGGAAAAAAAGGGCAAGGGACCACAGAAACCATGCAAAGCGATGGGTACCCCCATTTGTCATTCTGATGGCAGCATTTAGGTGACTGTCACCAAGATAGTGAATGCAAAGCTGAGGAAAGGGCATCACATTTGCTTGTTTAGTGCACAGCTTCATTTCAGGAACTTGAAAGGATTCCGCTATTAGTGGCTTTCACAATTTGAGGCCAAGAGGCTTCTATTATCCTGTCACTGGCAGCTGTCACTTTATGTTCTGTAAACCAGGTCCTCGGTGCAACAGATCACTGGCAATGATTCCCTGTAGCTTCTCTCTCATTTCCCAAAAACATTTATTGAGAACTTACTGGATGTAGCACTGTGCTGAATCCTGGGGATGAAGCCATGAACCATGTGGTCTTGTCCTGTGAAGATCATGGTCTACAGGGGAAAAGATATTTTAAAAGTTACAGAACTATTTAAAAAGTTACAATGGAAATAATGGTTTCCAATGAGAAAGAGCCGAGAATGTATTATGGAGACTCTAGTTCTGCAGGGACCATAATCTATGCCTGGATTTACAGCACTCGACCTTGCCTGGAATCCCCACTTGTGACAGCTCATAGGAATTTTGCAAAATATGGACCCAAAGAAATGAGTGCCTGTATATATAGCTTTTTCCATTTAAAATTTTTTAATCGAAAATCTGTAGACAGACATTTTTTTTTATTATCAATGTGTGTTCTTTCAAACTGTGGTGTTTGACCCGGCATTTTGCTGCCGGGAATTCCTTTCCTGCTCTTTTCTGCCTTGTGAACACTTATTCATCCTTCAAGACACATTCCAAAAGTACACACTCTGAGAGCCACTTCCAACTCAATGTGGTGGACACACCACCCTTGATAATGTATCACTGGGAGATTTTTGTCTTATGGAAATCTGTGTCACACCTTACAGATATGCTATGGACCTCTTCAAAGCACAGATTCAGCCCAGGTGTAGAAACTCCAGTGAGAATGAGAATTTAAAAATATTTACTGAGCACTTCTTACAGATCACATGTATTCTGAGATTGTTTTCTGCTAACTCATTTAACCTTCTCAAATATTTTATTATCCCTGCTTTTCAAATCAAGAATGAACCATGGGGAGATTAAGTAACTTGCCCGAGGTCACACAATCAGGAGATGGTTCCAGTAGGTTTCCAGTCTGGCAAAGTGTCTGCTGTGGCTTCTGAGTCTGGCCCTTAATCTTTTCAGAACTTCCTCAACTGACATCCCTAGACCCCCAAATTCAGGAAGATTTCATGAGACTCATACAGGGATGAGAAAAAAACATTGTCTTTCTGTTTGTTTTAAGAGGAAAGAAGGCAGAAAGGAAGAGAGAGAATGGAGAAGCACTTTATTTATTTAGCTATGCATTTTCGTTGTCCCCTGGCTCACGGTCATAAATCTGGGTTCTATGTGGACTGTGCCCCATATGTGGGCTTAATACCTGAGCCACCAGATCTGCCTAATTTTTAACTGAATTGTATCACTTTCTTCCATTTTGAATAGAGACAACAAATCACAGCAGTATTTGCAGAATCTGCAATTTTGTCACCATAGACATCAAAGATATTTTCTTATCGTGACTGTGTGGCTGCCTTCTCAAAATATTATTTACATTCTTCACTACTTACTAATTGCTGTAGTTGTTACATCCACTGCTACATGTTTTATAATGCATTACTAAGATACAAATCATAAGATAGTTTTTAAAATATTTTAGCTGTTTCAACATGTTGTTTTCCTTTGTAAGCCTACATTTTTTATTTTATGCATTTAAAAAACCATTATGAAAAAAGTACTAATGGATGTTATCACATGGTTATACTTCAAATACATTATGTTAAATGAAAGAAACTACATATTGCATGATTCCACTGATATGAAGTAGACAAATCCAAAGACACAGAAAACCAAATTAGAATCTGAGGGAAGGGGAGATGGGGAGAGACAAGTTATCGGCATAGAATTTATTTGTGAGGTGGAGAAAAATGTTCCAAAAATTAGATTCTGGTGACAGTTGCACACTATGTAATTATACTAAAAACTGTTGAATTGTACACTTCAAGCACACAAACTTTATGGTTCAGAAATTATATCTCAATAAAATTGTTCAAAGCAAGACCAACCTTCCTCTGAGAAAGCTTTCATAGAGTTCCCTGGACAGCATGTCTCCAGAGGTATGAAGGCAAACTGTAGAATCTCTGTGGAAAATTTCTGATTTGAATTTTTTTTTTTTAATGTAGTGGTTGGTGTGTCCTGGTGTAGTAGTGGTTAGGTCAACCGCCTCAAAGGAGCACGGGCCATGAACCCCTAGGTTTGAGTTTCAGGTGGGGGTTCAGGGGAACAACCAATGTCAATAACTAAATAAAAAAAAACAAAAATACTTTTTCTTCCTCTCTCTTCCTGTCTGCCTACTTGCCTTCATTTCTGCCTGTACCTTTCTTTAAAAAAAAAAAAATGTAGCTTGAAAATATTCTGAGTCTTTATAAGTGAATTTATATCATGAAATAAACCAGTATGGATCTGACAGGACGGAATATGAATATTAGGGAAAATTTCCTGGATCACTTTAAGAAGACTATACAGCAAAACCAGGGGATTGGAGTCCATTTGACCTTTACCCATTTTTCTGGGGTATCAAATTTCTTTCCACATTTCTAATTAAGTCCCTGCTCCTCAGGAAACACAGCTCCCCCTCCCCCAGGGTGGGGCAGAAAATAGTGACTTCCTTTCCCTGCCTCACATCCCCTGCAGCTTAGGGGGTCATTTCCTATACTAGGTATAGCTTCCAACCTGAGCACCTGCTACAGTATCAGCCTGAGGGTCTCCTTGGTCAGAGAAGGGTGCTCAGCATATCTGTCCTCAGTCTGGATGAGCCAGGGGATAAAAAGTTCAGAAGCAATCTGTTAACTAGTGAAGGGCAAGAGTTAGTAGATAAATGCCCCACTTGCCCTTGTCCTTCAGGGGGATTATTCAGTAATGTAGTCCCAAAAGGACTGAGCCACAGACAGGTATCCTAGTGGTAACTTGTTCATTAATATAATGTTTATTATTATTTTTTTCTTTCTCTGTCTTACTTTACCACCCCCTTGCTTGTACTTGTTGAAATCATCTCCCCAATAAACTACCTTCACCCAAGTTCTAGTCTCAGATTCTAAGTTAGGGGGGGGCCCCAGTTTAGGCAAGAAGGCATTAGATATGGCAATTTAAATATACACGAGATCTTTGTATGTGTTCCAGAGAGACCCATAAAGTAACATGCCCAGGGGCATGCGAATTCTTTCTCCATTCATTTTTCCCACCGATTCTATCACTGGTCAGACATATATTTATTTTTCCTTCCTGCAACCTTGGGTCTCAAACCTGGGTTTTGGAGCTTTCCAGGGCAACATGACCTGGAATGTGCCTACCCAGATATTTTTGGAGCTCTTTTTTGTGAACTACCTTTAGTGTCTACCGAATATTGGGTTCAGATCTCTAGAAATGTTCATGTTGAGCATCAATGAATTATTTTAAACTGCCAGAAGTCGATTCAAGCCAAATTTAAAAGCAGGTTTGATTCAGATGGGTGATAGAGCTCTCTTTCCTCTTCCAGATCAAAACTGACTCTAAGGGGGAATTCTAAGAAAACATGTTACCTGGTTTTCAATAGTTTGAAGGCAGAAACACCCCACGTGCCCCTCAAGTGACGGGTGGACAAATATAGTCTACTCATATAATTGAATGTTATTCAGCCATAAAAAATAGTGCTGATATATGCTCAACATGGATAAACTTTTAAAATGTGCTGGTATGTGGAAGAAGTCAAACACAGAAGGTCACATATTTTATTATTCCATTTAGATGAAACATCCAAATAAGACAAATCCAAATCCACAGAGAATGAAAGCTGACTGGTGGTTTTCAGAGGGTGACGGGAGGTGGGAATGGGAAGTAACAGCTTAATGGACATTGTTGGCTGGTTGGTTTTCTTTTGAGTGATGAAAATTTCTTGGCACTGGGTAGAAGTGATAGTTCTATAATAATTGTAAATGTACTAAATGCCATTAAATTGCACAATTGAAAACTGTTAATAATTGTTTATTGTGATATTATTAATAATAATATTATTATATATAATATAATATTAATATTATTAATAATATTGTGAATAGTGCTGCAAAAAACCACAGGGCTTTATTAGTATTTTCAGATTCTATGGATACTAGAACTGAAATTGCTGGATCATGCGCAGTTCTACTTTTTTTTTTTAAGGAAAGGTGCAGCCTGAGATGAAGGTGAATAAGCAGGCCACCAGGAAGAGAGGAAAAAGCACTTTTCTTATTCCACTCAGTTGTTCATCATTCGTTGCTTCCCTGGACCCAGGTCTTGAACATGGGACCTTGAGATATATGTGAACTGTGCTGGTTGAAATTGCTAGGCCATCAGAGTGCACCTACTTTTTGTTATTTATTTATTTATTTTGAGGCTCCTCCATACTGTTTGCCGTAGTGGTTGCTCCAATTTGCATTCCTGCCAACAGTGCAAACGGTCCCACATTACACATTCCATTACACATCTGTAAAAAGATGAAATCTTGCCATTTGCGGCAAGAAGGATGGACCTTGAGAGGATTATGATAAAAGAAATGTATCAGATGGAGGAAAACAAACAACATGTGATATCACTCATATGTGGGCTGTAAAGAAACAAAGCAAACTAATGGACAAAACAGAACGAAAGGAAATCCTTAGATTCTGACAGCAAAATAGTGTTCCGAGGGATGGGGTGAGGAGGAATAGGTAGAGGAATCAACTGGATTGAAGCGGATGGTAACTAGAAGCTTGGTGATGGTCCTGGTGTGGAATTCTTGAGGTGGGAAGCTCAAGGTGTGTACTCCTGAGAGTGTTGTAAACCAGTGTTATCTCAGGTAAAAAAAAAAAAAAAAAGAAGAAGAAACAGATGCAAACAATAAATAAAATGGATAATTTTATGTGACTTTTATCTTAATTTGAAAGTTTACCTTTAAAGTTTATATTGAGTTGTAAATCAATGTTATCTCAAAAAAAAAAAAAAATTAGTATATGTTCCCCAGTCCTTCTGTCCCTTTCTTGCAGGCAGGGTGAAATTCTGTATGATGGCTTTACTGCAGAGTGGCCATGGTACTGAGAGGCAGGGCTTCTGTGGCTGGATCAAAGGGAAGGGTGCTACGGGGTTCAGGATAGTGACATTCACACCAGGTAGGGACGCATTTCAAGATCTAACAATTGAATAGTCTTCCTGAGGTGAACTGACTGAGCATCAGTTCTGTCTACAGGAACCATTGAGAGACTGGCCTCTGTGTTTGCCCAGTGGGATGTTTGCTCAGGAAAAATCCCTCCTCCTGGCCCCAAGGTTGAAAACAAGGGCCCAGCTGCAGTCTGGCTGTGCCGGGTTGGGTGGATGCTGACACCGGTGATCTGGCCAGCATCTCATCTGGGCCCGAGGCCTTAAGGAAAAACAATGGGCAATTTTGCTTCCTCCCCACCTGTCGGCCCCTCCCTCCAAACTGGGAGATCCACATTTTCAAACCCCCCTAGAAGCTCAGTTTTTGCAAATAACTTCTTAGGCTCTCTTGGTACTTTGCCCCAAACATGTAAACTGATGTCTTTCTCCCTCTATTGCATTTCTCTTCCTGCCATGACTTGGAAAGAACGTATCTTAGATCTTAGGGTTTTTCTGGACAGACCCATAAGCTACTCAAAAAAAACGCCGATCTTTTCTTTAAAATGTTCTGTTTGAGCTTAGAAATTCATGTGATTTTTGCACTTTATTCTGTGGGATGTTGGTGCTTACCTTCACATAGAAAGTTACTTGTAACTTCTGAAATCTTTGAACAGAATGGAGGCTCCATGAAGATACAATGTGTTCTCATTCTCCTGGGCTTGTGTCCTCCAGCATTCTGCACACTGAGTCTGAAAAGCAGATACAAGTGACTCAGAGTTCAGTGATTCAAAAGGGAAGCTGCTGGCTATTTCAGGCATCAATTATTATGGTACACAGGAGGCAGAAATAGGATTAGAATAGGAAACTTTTCGTTGAATTCTATTTTTTTTTTTTTTGTAAGGAAAGGTGCTGGCAGGAGTGAAGGTGAATAGGTAGGCAGGCAGGAAGAGAGAGGAGAAAGAAGCACCTTTATTTTATTTTTATTTAGATGTTCACACTGCTTGCCTCCCCCCTGGAGCCGGCACTTGAACTCAGGGGCATGTGTCTTGCTCTTTTGGAGACGATTGACATAACTCCTGCTCCACCAGGGTGTGTCTTCTCTTTGAATTCTCAACTCTGGGTACTGACCTCAGAATTTAAAAAAAAAAAAAAAAAAATGCAAGTTCTTCAACTAAAGCAGAAGGGATTTAGAATAGCTCCATCTTTTTTTGTGGGCTCAGCAACTACCTGAGGTTTGGGTCCCTAGAAGTAGACCCTGAAACAGGATTTGGGTGTGTGATTTACCGAGGCAGGGCTTTCAGGAGAAGGCGAATGAAGGAAGCAGGATGGGGATGGACAATGCAACAATGATGTGACTCTAGGGCAAGTCTGATTTCCACGGAGCCCTGCAGGGTGAATTATACCACAAAATTGTTCACCTGGAGGCAAGAATGGGGGATTTTTACCCCACTGTCAACCAGTCACTGACTATGCGCTGCTCTCAGAGGAAGCAGTGCAGCTGGACCAGTGATTCCTGGTCACGTAGACCATTTCTCTGGGGAAAGGGAACTTCTCTGGTTAGCAGGAAATGCTCGGTGAGCCCAGTGAAGGGATCTGTGTGTGTAGGAACAGAGCCCAGTCTGGCCTACCATGATAATGTCTGACATTGTTATCCCAATAACACCGTGTCTTCTCTTAGAGATTGCGTCCTTGCAAAGTCCCCTCAATATATGTCAGATGTCATTTTCTTTTTCAAATTGTTCATGGGCATGACCACTCTTTCTGCTCTTGAAAACAAAATTCCCAAAGAATCCTGGTGATGCCCACCCAGTACCTCACTCACTTGTCATTGCATTCAGGTGACGTTTCTGAGGTGGCTCCCTTCCTTCCCACTTTTGATTTCCATGTGGTGCTGCCCTTCCCACACCCATCAGTCCAGGGGAGCTTTTTCCTGAGCACAGAGTCCCAAGGAAATAACAAAAGGGCAGTCCTGGTCTTATCGCTCTAGCTGATTATTTAAACAGCTGTCAGAGAGCTGCAGCTGCCTTGGCCAGAGGCCATAGTAAGGAAGGGAGGGACCTAACAAGCAAGTCACTGCAGTCGTTGCACACGGGGACTCCCTCAGTTGTGAGAGTTTTGCAATCACATTTAGTGACTGGGTGATGGAAGGTTGGAGAAGATGGCCTGGCTTACTTTCAAACAGCGCAAAATCTGGATATGGTTTAATTAGTGCATACATTAATCAGGGCTCTTAAATAAAAATTATCCGGAAGCAGCACACTTTGTTTTTCTGTTACTCCTTTCACTGCCTTCCCACCCCTTTTTCCTCTATGCACACTTTCCAGTCTCTCCAGGCTGAGAATGCAGCTCCATAATGGTGTCCATGTTCCATGAGTGTAACCTGAATTGCCCTAAACAGATCTCAGGGGAGTTCAGAAATAATTCCTGAGAATCTATGATACAAGGTATTCCCAAAGCAACTATTTTATTTTATTTCCTTTTTTTTGTTGTTGTTGTTGTTGTTCTTAGAACTCATTCTAGTGATAAACAGTATGTCTATTAAGTTTGTATATGATCTTTCTTGGAAAAGTTGAGGTCTGTCTTTTATTTGTTTTTAAATCCTAGCAGTTCCACATTCTTTGCCATGTTGACTGGTAACAGTTGACTAGAGAGATCTTTTTCATGGAGACTTCCATGCAATTGCTGCTTCAGAATGTATTTGGATGTTGTATTAGTTTGGATTCTCCACAGAAACAGAACCAATGGGAAAGAGGGACGAGGAAGAGAATTGGCTTAAATGCTTATGTTGGCTGAGAAGTCCAAGATCTGTAGTTAGCAAACCGGAGACCCAGGAGAGCTGAAGATATAGTCGTAGTCTGAGTCTGAGGGCCTGAGAACCAGGAAAGTTGATGTTTCCAGTGTAAGTCCAATTCAAAGGCAAAAGAAGACCACTGTCAAAGATGGAAGACAGTCAAGCAAAGGAAGAGAACTCTTTTTCACTCAACCTTGTAGGTTGAGTAGACCAGGACTGCCCTTCAGGCCTTCAGCTGACTTGAGGAGGTTCACCTACATTCAAATCAAATGTTAATTTTATCCAGAATCATCTTCATTGCCTTGTTAAGTTAACCATCACAGAACGATTCCCACTCTCTCAAGGTCTGGTCTCCCATATCTACTCTGAACCAGCTTGTCCTTCATGGTATAAAAAGCTACTTCTCTGGGCCAAAGCTTGTTTATCTGTGAAATCAAACGATTCAACAAAATAACCTATGAGATTTCAAGTATATAATTTAATGTTCTTTCATAAAATTCATTAAAATGTAGTTCTAATCATATTTGATATTTGATTTATATCTGGAATTATGGAAGAGGGTCTGGAACTGAGAAACTAAGTCACCTATCACTAACTATAAACTTAATCAAAGCAAAAGACTGCCTGGCCATAAAAATATAAATGGGAACGGCTGGGCGGGGCTTCTGGGAAAATTCCTTTAGAGGGATACCAACAGCTAGAATGAATCGTATTTATCTTCCTTCATCCTGCTTCATCATTACCTGTAATGGAGATCTAATATATGGAACTTCAATAGCCATTGTGAAACATGAAGTCATGTTGCGATATCAAACCATACACTGAGGATGGCAGAGTACAAAAGCAGAAAGAAATTAGGTTTCATTCATCACCACAGTGTCTTCATGCTATCTCTGAGCGTTTACCTCTCATAGTCTTTTATATGCTGAGAAATGAACTTCTATCTTGTCTAAGTGAATGCTAGTTTGAAAGTTGTTAATAGGACCTGGATTCAATTGAGTTGGTGCCGGAGAGAGCCTTGTTTCTGATTTCCTCAAGACAATATTTCTCAAACTTCCACATGGATCAGAGGAATAGTGAAAACACAGATTACTAAGTGCATCCCCAGAGATTCTGATTAAGTCAATCGAAGGTGGAATCAGGCAACTCGTGCCTCCAACAAATTCCCAAGTGATGCTGAATGTTGCTGGTTCAGGGACCACTCTTGGAGCATTGCTGGCTTAAAATAGCTCCAATTTATTTAGACAGGGGAAAGGAACCTTTGCCTCTGAGCAAAATAGTA
The DNA here is from genome assembly GCA_004363575.1 of Solenodon paradoxus. Lineage (NCBI taxonomy): Eukaryota > Metazoa > Chordata > Mammalia > Eulipotyphla > Solenodontidae > Solenodon > Solenodon paradoxus. The sequence continues at coordinate 193,172 of RJWH01000598.1, read as the reverse complement.
TTATGACCTAGAGTTGGAGCACTATGCTGCTTTACCAAACACATTTATACTTTACTACCAAACTCATGATGAATGACATTCTGGAAATTTTTAATTTAAATGCACAGGAAAAATGGTATATGGGAGGTTGTGTGTGTTATTTTCAGTGTGTAGTATTCCTGCCTTCTGTCCCAAACGAATGTCTAGCAGTATGTATAATAGTTTTTTTAATTTTAAATTTAAATTTATTGTGGTAACTTTGATTTACAAATTAGAATAAATTCATATATGTAGCTTCCCCATATGTGTAGTTTCCCCATCCCTCAGATATATGTCAGCAAGCCCTGCCCTCCACCCAGTCACCAAGTGTCCTTCACCATTGTCCAGTGGCCTCACACCACTTACCATCACCCCTCCTCCATCCCATGTATGGTAGTTTTAAATGGTCTTTTCATAGATATCAAGATCCAGAGAGATATTTTTCCTCCTACAGAGAGCTGAAGAAGATAAACAGTCAAGTTAACTTAGCCCAGTGTTTTGGCAAGTCCCCTCATGAAGTCACCCAGCCTAAGGAAATGTCACATTCCCAAGTCTTTTCAGGGCAACCCTTTGTCTCTTGTTTCCTGAAGGGAAAAGTGTGTCCCTGAGAGGTTTCCTTCTCCCTCTGCTCTAGGTCACTAGCAGCAGCTGGGAAACTTGTAACCTGTGCACAGGCTCCGGAATCTGTCAGCGGACTGCTGCCTGGGGCTGCTGGGGCTTAGAGCTGCCTGTGTCCCTGTAAACCACCCTCTGGGCTTCTCATGACATCAGGTTTCATCATCAGCTGGGGATTATGGCAAGAAAGTTTTAAGCTTCAAGATTGTGCTACTGTGTTCAGATTTAAAAAAAAAAAAAAATGGAGGTAGCATTGGTTTAGAACCTCACAGGTTTCAGGTGTTCCACATTACAAGCCACACACCTGCATATACTGCAGCGTGCTCACCCAAACAGCAGCCTATGTTACATTTAGGCCACAGTCCCTCCTGCAACTGGGTGCCACGGTGCAGCGCACACATCATACTGCTGTGTACAGCAGCTCTGGGCACTCAAATCGTAGGACAACATGGAGCCTTTCTCTTCTCTTTGGTGTAGTTTAGTGGCCTGACTGCAGTCTGTGTGGGTGTTTGAATGCCCTCATGCTTCTACTTACTGTGTGGATTCTCATAACTAGATGATTTCTTGCCATGTTTATCAGAGGAAGAAAGTGGAAATTCATTTAGTCTGGAAAGCTCCCATCCTCTTGGTGTGTCTCTATAGTGACATAGTCCCCATTTCTCCCTTAAAATATACCTTACTTTGTCCCTTGGGGGAAATTATTCTTTAAGTCCTGGACAAAGATCAATTTGCTTTATCCCAGGGAGGCATCTTTGGACCAAGGCCAATACCAAATGAATCACCAAGTCGAGAATAGCCAAGGGGCCCATCAGAGATGGTGTACATTGGCCTCCTTAACTACTCTACCTTTTTAAGATGTTTGTATGTGTTCAACATCTTTAAAATAACTGATCTTTTTTGGAATAAGAGATGTCTCATTCTTTGGGAGGTAATTTCTTAACATATTTCTGCGGACATCCTAATGACATAAAGGATTGCCTTCTCCTTTGTCATAAATATCTTTGTGAAAACTACTATTAACATAGTTCTTTTCAACGTTTCAAAAGGAAGGAAACCAAGCAATTAAAATAGTACCAATATTGATGTGTTGATGAACATGACTGCATATGTCTTTTCACAGGGTTTATAAAATTAAATTATATCATAATCTCATTCTTTTACAAAATTAAAAAATTTTCTTTGGAGACTCTCATTTCTTTTCATCACAGATAATCCATATCACTAGAAAGTATAAATAGGTAATAGGCAAAAAAAAAAAGCAGTGTCACTGGTAAACATACAGCTAGACCTACCATCACTGTCTGGTTTTTATAGCATTAAGTATAGAGTTCAACTTGAGAAAGGAAGATTTTTCTGGATGGTTTTACTTTGCTTCATGATCTTGAAATAATTTTGGTATTGATTAGTCAGGACGAATCTGGAAAGTGACAGAAAATAACTTCAAAATGCTACATGAAACAGCAAATGGTAAGCTGAGTTCTCTAGGGTCAAGTGTGAATAATTCATTTATGGACAAGTTTTCATGCAGGAAGACTAAGTTGCTGCAAAGATGAGACTTCAAAGACATGGCAACTCTATTAAAATTTTCAGTGCTAATCAAGGGATTATCAACCTAAACCCTTTTATATTATTGTAAGCATCCAATGGACTTGAATGCCTTGTCTGGAATTCTAATGAGGCTGATTGTGGTACTTTGTGAGAGAACTGACTCAGAGATTACAGGGAAGAAATGATCAGGGCTTTGCTTCATGCTTCACTTTTAAAGAGAGCCATAGACATTTGCAGAAAATATTAATAGTCTGGGTCCCAGTAAAAGCCTCATTCACTTATATCTCCAAAATCATAGATCATTACTAGCAACAATCCACGTGACTTCAATAGAAACATTTTGTCTGACAGCTTTGTTATTTTATGATATAATTTTTCTAGGCGTTAGAGCATAATTATACGTTATCATAAAAATCAATCTTCTCAGTTAATCTTACCTCTTTGAAACTTAGAACAATTTTCACCACAATTTGTTTCTAAACCATGCCATTGGCCTCAAGAAGTAGATTCTTGTAGACTTGGAGTTGGCAAGTGTACAAGATTCTTTTTAAAGGTCAAGTGAGTAAGTATTTTTGGCTTTCTGGGTCATGTAATTTATCTTGACCACTCAAATTTACCTTTGTAAATTTACCCAAAGCTGCTGTGAATAATATGCACATGAGTGGATGATACTATGTTCCGAATGCAACTTTGTTTATAAAAATGAGAGTGGCCTGTTGGTTTTACATCACAGTTGCAAATTCTTCTTTTGGAGTGCTCCAGACAAACGACCTGTCCTGGTGGGTTCAAATGGAATTAGAGAATATCAAAGTTGGAAAAGACAAAGGTAAAGCTTTGTGGGGAAAGAAAGACCTTTGTACCCCCCGCCAGAAAAAGCCAAAAGTTATGCTAGTTTTACTAGAAAAACCATGTTTTTACAAACTTTTATTAAGCAAATAATTTTTTTCCTCAGATGAATATGAGATGTCAGTGTATACGACAGATTAAAAAGGAGCTGCTGTATTTGAAAGTGGTGATCTGACTGTGCCTCTTCTTTTCTGTCCTCTTAGCAACCTCCTAATGTATTTCTAGAAAGTTCCAGAATCTCTTGAATGGAATTTAAAAGGCACTCCCCAATATAATAGAAAACATACCTTGTCTTTAATTATGGTTATAGAACTTAGTAAATAAAAATACAGCCATGTGCAGTTGAACTTGAGTTTCAGATCAGTAACATGTACCTTCTTTGTATAAGCATGTCATATGCAATATTTGAAATATACATATATTAAAAGTTATTCACTGCTGATCTGAAATTCAAATTTGACTAGACATTATGCATTTAAGTGGCAATCCTACATCTATTCCTTTATCTAGCACTTCTGTACCTCAATTTTATCATCTGAAGAATGGGGAAGATACTAGTAATTACATAATAGGATCATTTAAAGAAGCCCAGTATTTGCAAGTACATGGAAAAGTTCCCAACACAAGATGAGTGCTGTATTATTACATATTAGCTATCACTAGATATATTACTAATTAACTGTTATTGTAGTTTTACAGACAGGAATGAAGGCAAGTAGTCAGGCAGACAGAAAGAGAGAAGAGGAACAAACACTTACTTTATTTAGTTGTTCGTCTTTTTTGCTGCCCTGGAACCCCAGGTCTCGATTCTGGGTCCTTAGGACATATGTGGACTGTGTGAGGTGGTCTTATTTTGCTACGCCCCCAGGGCGCACTGTGGCGGTGTTTTTTGAAAGTGGTTGTAATTCTTCTGACTGATATAATTATTATGGACTGAATTATGTCCCCATAAAACCCATACGTTGAAGGCCTAACCCCTCAGAGTGACTGTATACAGAGACTGGACCTTTAAAGGGTAATCAAGGTCAAATGTGGCCATGTGGGTGGAACCCTAATGCAACATGACTTGTGTCCTTATCAGAAGAAGGAGAGAGAAAGGATGGGTGCACACACAGAAAAGCCCAGGTGAGACAGAGGAAGGAGGTTCCTACAAGCCAGGAAGAGAGACCTCAAGAGAAATCAGACACCTTGAACCAGGACTTCTAACCTCCTGAACTGTGAGAAAAGAGCTTTCCATTGCTTAGGCACCCAGCCTGTGGTATCTGGTGATGGCAGCCCTAGTAAACTAACAGAGTGACCATGCCCATGAGTTCGAAAGTGCATTCTATTGACCACTTAAGAAACTGAGCTCTTATTTTAAGTGAGTTAAAGTGATTTTAGTAAATTGATCTGATGATTCTTTTTTTAAACACAACCTAAAATATTTCTTATTTTTGTACTTCTTAAAACCTGATCTTTAACATTTGTAACTCCTGTGACATTTATTTTTGTAATTGTCCCAGATTATAAGACTTTCCAACAGATAGAAATAAATTGTCTTGAGGAGATGATGCTCTGGCCAAAAGCATGACAATTCTAGTCCACAGATAAAGTAACTTTGATTGGCATCTTAAAATTCAGTTACTTCAAATTTTCATTTCTTCTTCTATCTCTTCTGTCATAAGGATTCATAAACCTGGCAAAGAGTAGGCACTTACTTTTAGTTTTTGGTGGTATTTATTTTTCCAGCTAGACTAGGAAGTTAAATATAAAACTTATCAATATTCGGTGTAAAGAATCCTTGACAGCATTGGAGAACTGACTCTGAATGTTTTAAATATGTTCTTGTGCTTTATTTCACATCAACTTAACTTACTAGGTAAACCCTATTATTGTTTTGTCAATTCCTTGAGATCTAAATGCTCTTCCATACATTGCAAAAATATGTCAAAAATATATTTCTTCCCTTAAAAGACGCTTCTAATACCCCGGAATTTGCTTCAACCTAATGAGGGAATAAAGGAATAAAATGAAACTAGATTTGTAGGGCGATGATTGTTATGGCTGCATAATGGGTACACAGAGGATTATTATGAGAGTCTATCTGCTTTTGTATATGTGAAAATGTGCATATTGTGGTAGATTTCCCGTTAGTTGCTCCCTTTAAGTAACAGAACTACAAACGCACACTCTCTGCTTTGTTTGGTGCGTCCCATTCTATTAAGCAGAGAATAAATTCCCTCTCTTCAGATATTGGACTTAGTCCAAGAACATTCTTTGGCCAATGGAATGTGAGCAGACTTGACATGGGCCATCTAAGCAGGGACTTTAAGCGTGTTTGCATGATCTGCTTTGGCCTCTAGCACGCCAGCCTTCTGTTATGAGTAAAGTGTATCCTCAGTAACTGTTGTTCCATCAGCCGGAATCCTGGAAAGAAAGATGTAGAGCAGACTTGAATTTGACCTTGACAATTTAGGATCTCACCCAGCCCGGCTGAAAATGGTCACATCACAGTCCATCAACAGACTTATGATAATAAATGTTTATGGTTTTAAACCTTTGTGATTTGGGAGCACTTTCACCAGAGAAAACTCAATAATACACAAAAATAGTTTTTCTACATAAAAACACTGTTAAAAAAATCTATTCTACATTAAGAATCATATGCTATATGATTATTTGGTATAATTCCACGTAATTAAGTTATTTAGGTTGTTTTCTATCTAGGGTTCTTCAATATTTATTCAACGTATTTAAAGCTAGTACCTAACTCCACATGGGATTCTGTCTTATCCATAGTAATCAGGAGGTATGAGTTAGAACTTTTTCTCTTGTTGCTTTAAAGGTTAGAGTGCCACTCAAGTTCTGCCTAAGGGCGAAAAGAACGAATAGGGATTCTCACTGGAATACAAGGCGGGCACCAGCCTAGCACATCCTTAGGGAAGAAAAATTAAAACTGGAACCCGAGAGTCATCACCTATGGTGAAAGATTGGGTCTTGAGGGTCAGCCTTTTACATCTTAGATATTGTGCATTTTTACATTTCTTATGATAGTTTTCTGGAAGATAACAATAAAGTATCTTGTCCTAGATTATGAAATGTTTCCAGAAATGAAAACAAAGTATCTTGAGGAAGTGAAACTTTTATGAAATTTGAAAAGGTCACAGCTAGGCTTCTAATGGTTGTGGCAACTTAATTTCTCATCCACTGGCTTCCTCAGGTTTTCAGGATTTTTGTTCTTCCCTGATTTAAAGTCATGCTGGTGCATTATCTTAGGTAAAAGTTCACAGACTTAGAGAGAAGGGTCCTATTTTTCCATTTAACCATGAGCATCTTCGTTGCCCTAAAGACCTATTCTAGGGTAAGGACTTGAGTACAAGTCACTCTTTGGGGACTGCACATACTTACTCTTTGGGGAGGAAATCCCAGAAAAGCACAAATAAGGAGCGAGGAAGTGACACAGGGAGGGAAGGGAGCCAATATTGGGAGAGTCCGTGAGCAGGTCACTACTATGGGCAGCCACCTCACCCTACTGTGGACCCACTGACCTGCCCTGTGGAGTGTATTTCAGATTATTTCCATGTGATGGTTTATTTTATTGTCTGTGATTGAATGGGTTGCAGTGTGCTCACATACTTGATTAGACATTATTTTAGGATCTGATCTTTTCTGGCCGTTTAAAGATCAGCCACCATCAGACCAGGAAGTTCATGACCAACTGACTACTTGAGCATGAACTTTTAGGTCATTGATGTCCTTCACCCTGGGAATGCAATGGCCAGTAAGAGAGAAATCTGGGAAAAACTAGCCCAAATGTACAAGACCAAACTCTACATCACTTCCATTTGAATTCAGAATCCTCTTTGGTGGTGGCATGACAATTGGTTTTAGCATGATTATGTTTCTTTGAATGATGCTAAAGAAAATGAGCCCAAATATAAACCTATAAGACATGACCTGCTTGAGAAGAAAAAGAGCACAAGAACAGAATGAATAAAGTCAGGGGACTGCAGAGGCCTTTGTTGGTGCTGGAAGAAAAAGGAGTATGGAGTCCACAGTGGCTCTGTCTGGCGGTTGTGTACACCTTTGCTGAGAGGGTTAATAAATTAAAAGCTTTAATGGGAAACAAAACTCAAAATATTGTTGGGAATATTTGCAAAAGTTTTTGGTAGGGATTAGGATTTTTTAAATTAATATTAGTCAAGGAAACATTGCATCATAATATTAGTTCGATGTTGTGTATTATTATAAATCAACATCTGTATATAATACAGTATGTTCACCCTCACCATATAATTAACCCTTTTCACTAATTTGCCTCCCTCATGAAATCACTAATTTAATTTTATAAACTCAAAGTCTGTGTGTGCCTGATTTAGTTCATTTGCTTACTTGGTTTCTCTATATACCACATGAGAACAGAATCACACAATATGTTTCTCCTTCTGTCTTATCTCACTAAGAGTAATTCCCTCCAGGCCCATTCATGTTGCTGCAAATGGCAGGACTGCATTTTTTTGATAGTAGGTAGTATTCCATTGTGTCTATATGGCACATCTTCTGTTTTGCAAAGTTGTTCGTTTATGCTTATGCTATTTTTGCTTTTTGAATGAGAGTAATTATTTTTTAAAAAGATTTTATTGAATCAATAGTGCATTTTGACATTGACTTGTTTTGAGGTCTACATTAACCGCGAATTCACATCTGCATATAGCACAGCAGGTTTACCAATACTTCCCCTTTTCCCTCCTTCATTTTACAATTAATCCCCTTCATCCCATTTCCCCCACACCCCACCCCATCTCTTCAGCACCCTTTGATTTGCCTTTTTGTTCCCCCCCACTAACAGTCATTGCTGTTTGGATTAATTTTCTCTTTTTTCTTTTCTTTTTTAAGTCTAATTTATTTAATTTATGTCATTCTTTTGTTTTCTATCTCTATACACCTCAAATGAATGTTATCATACATTGTCTTTGTCCTTCTGGCTTATGTTGCTAAGCATAATTCTCTCCAAGTCCATTCATGTTGCTGCAAATGACAGGATCTCTCCCTTTTCGATGACCGCATAGTATGCCATTATTTATGTGTATCACCTCTTCTTTATCCACTCTTCTGTTGGTGAATATTTAGGTGGTTCTTGGCTATTGTAAATAATGCTGCAATGAACATGCCGGTGCATTTATCTCTGTGAATAAGTCCTGTGTTTTTAGGGTAAATACCTAGTAGGGGAATTACTGGATCATATGGGATTTCCATTCCGAATTCTTTGAGGAATCTCCATACTGCTTTCCAGAATGATTGCACCATTTTATATTCCACCAACAGTGAATTTCACCACATCCTCTCTGGCACTCGTTTTCTTTTTTGGGAGAATGATAGCCATTCTCATCATTGTGAGGTGATCATCTCATTGTTTTGATTTTCTTTTTCCTGATGATAAGAGAAGTAGAACATCTTTTCATGAACCTATTGGCCATTTGTATGTTGTCCTTGGAAAGGCATCTATTAAGGTCATTCACCCATTTTTTCATTGGATTGCTTTTTGTTGTTGTTGTTGTTGTCCAATTTTATTAGTTCTTTGTATATTTTGGATATAAATCCCTTGTCAGAGGTGAGATAGATAAATATCTTTTCCCATTTATTTGGATTTTTGTTGTTATGTGAAGTTTTTTGCTGTGCAGAAAATTTTTGTTTTGATGTAATCCCATTTATTTTGGATTTTATTTGCCTTGCAATTGGAGTTGAGTTCCCAAAGATATGCATAAAGTCTAGGTCCAATAATGCTTTGCTTACGCCTCGTTCAGTCTGAAATGAAACCACCCATTCTCCTCAGTCTCCAGTTTGTCAATGCCAGACTGTGGGATTTCTTAGCTTCCCTAATCACATGAGCCAATATGTCTAAATAAATTATTAATTAATAAACAGAAAAATAAAAGAATATCTTGCTGGTTCTCCTTCTCTGGGAACCCTTATTACTGGACCCAAGAAGCAAAGAAATTGAGGCGCTTTATCTAAGGACTCTTGTTTTGCATTGGTCGAGGGCAGTTTTGGAAGCATTAAATCCCTAACATCCTGGCTGCATTGCAGTTGGGATAAGCAAGCTTCTGAGGCTCTGAAGAAAGTCCTCCAACAGTGAAAGAGAGAGAAAGAGAGCCAGGTACTTTGGGTGAACTGAAGGAGTGGTCTACAGCTGTCCCCACCACAATGGGCAGATGACTGGGCTGTGGTGGAGGGAATGGGTGAGGCATACAGCTGCTGTGATAATACATTAATTAGAACCAGAATGGATGTAACTAGGGAAAATACTCTTGTACTCAGTGTTTCAAATGAGTAACCATTTAGGCTTTGTTTTCTGCCATCTGCAATGTGTATCTCAAGTCTCCAGGGAAGGGAAACCTGGAAGATCAACAACCAAATTGACAACATCCATGGACCTTGCCTGTCTCTCCCTCCCAGATGTCCCTCTGCAGGGCAGGAGCAAAGAAACAAATGGCAGGGGGAGCTTTGGCAGAAAGCATCTTCCATGCCCAGCCTGCCACTCCACTTCTATGGTGGAGTTAAATTTATGCTACTTTAAAATTAAGTGTCTGGGATTTTTATCTTTTCTCTCAGTTTCAAGGCACCTCAGCATCTGTTAAATTGTCTTAATATTTTCTTGAGACAAAGAACACTCTGGACATATTAATATTCTCAAAGAAACATTCAAAATCTTTCTATAGAAAAATACAATGTAGGCAGAAAACAAACAAAAAAGAGGGCACAGTGCTGTCTAGGTTATTTTGCGAGAGGACTTCAGAAAGGTAATTTTGATCGCGGTTCTTCTATATGCCACGTGCTCAGGGACAGTGGAAAAAAGCATTACAGGATGGTTGGGCAATAAAGTGACTTCTACAGGGCACCATTGTGATCTCCTTGAATCTATTTGCTCTCGAAGCATCGGGTAAGTTCTCTCAGCATTTATGCTGCTCCTCAGCACCTTAGTCCCTCTGTTTACAAGTCCAGATTCCCAAGAATTGCCTGTCATTGGTTCACTCTATGTTATCAGGCGGCCCACACAGACTGCTGAAATGCCAGCTGATGCGCTGTTTGGATTAGGTCAGGTGTCATAAAGGGTGGGCTTTTAGGGGATCTCTGTGAGACTATGGCAGGGATGTTCCCCCCAAGAAGTCCCACATCCCAAGACGCACTGTGCTTTGCACAGAGATTTTCCAGGAAACTTTGCAGTCAGAATATTCAGTCAAGCCAATCAATGAAGTCTGTCTGCAGGGGAACAAGATCAGCAGAATGCCCAGTATCAGTAGCGTGGAGGAGATGGTCAATGGACACCTGCTGTCAACTGACTGGAAAGAAGTCTGCTTTGGCAGCACTTCTGTTGGAGTGCACAGACATTATCCAGGTTCTAGTCTCTGTTGTTAACTTAAGGGTAAGTCACTAAATTATTCTGAATGCCCTGTCGGCAGACGTGCAAAGCTTGTGTGGCGCGCTGGAGAGATTCCACAGCTGGCTTCCAACCCAGGGGGCCCGTGGCCTCCCACTGCTCAGCTCTCCAGGGAGGAAAGACATGGTCTGCAAAATAAGCACACTCTGTGGCTTGTTCTGGAATGTCCACGTCAAAGTTCTAAAAGGCCTTTCCCCCAAAGTCAGGATGCCAGGGCCTTATTCCTAATATACACAGTGGTTACTGGTGCAGATCCTACCAAGATCAAAAAACAATTTTGAGAATTAAGTCAGAGGATGAGAAAACAAACATTGGGCTCCAAAGTGCTCTAAAAGCATGAGATCTTATGGGATTTTCTCCATAGAGGAATCCTTTCGGGAAGGCAACATTTTCCCCACAAAGAGATTTGCTTGGATTCGGATTTCGAAAGCCTGAAAATAGGGTGGCCCCAGTTCTTGTGCTGTAAATCTGGGTTTACCTGTTCCACTTCTGCTTATGTCTGAGTCAGTTCTCCTCAAACCCGAACAGCCCTCCAGGAGGCTGGCTCTTAAATGAAGGCAAATGAACAGTTACCCCAGCAGGCACGGGGTCTGCTTCACAACACAGATTTGCATACTGACTTCATTTGAATCCAGCAAACATTTTTTGAGCACATACTCTGTGCCGGGTATTATTCAGAGCTATTAGGTCTTGAAAGTCAGGGATTACTCTCAATGACATCTTTCCTTGCTGGCTCAATGAAGGTTCCCACTAAGTCCGTTGGATAAAAATGAGTCAGATAATGTTTCCACAGACTATAGGTGAGTGAGAAAGTGATGAAGCAGAAGACAAGCTCTGGCCAAGGCATAGGGGGTGGCGTGGGGGTCTCCCTCTTTTCTGACACCCTTCAGTACTTGGCTGTTGCTGACCCTCTAGTGGAACCCACGGCCTATGCACCAGTGCCCACCAGCTCTTCACAGTCCCCTTGTTGGCATGGGTTTGATGGCAAACACAGGTTAGTACCTCTGACAACTAGGGAAAAAGCACTCATTTTGGGGGGTTTTGTACCTTTCACAGCCATTGCTGGACCATCTCACAAAGTCCTGTTCTTTTAGCAGATGCCCTATTTCCGGTGATAATCTTAGTTGAAATAAAAGCAGTGTTTTGTTCATCCTCTTACTTTTAATATTAAAGCCTAAGCCTCCACACATTTGGACTAAACTGTACCCACAAATTTTATCAATTAGAATGGATAGGAAATGCTTCTGATAGGACTAGCTGTCAGTCATCCTTGACAAGGGTGGCCAAAGGTTGGGGTGACCGGGAAAGTAAATTCAATTTGCCTCTTGTTTGTGCCATTAGTTTGAATTCTTTCCTCACCAAGCTCTGACAGCAGATGCTAATAAGCAGGTCTATTGGATATTCTTTTCACTGTCTTTCATTGCCCCTGCATTTTTTTTTTCTTGTTCTGTGGCAAAATGGGGCATGTAGAAGAGGGAAGCTGCAGCAAGGGACTTAGATAATTCAGAGACTTCGAGAAAAGTTGATGGAGTAACACGATGCTACCCTAATTATTTCCCCCTTGGGCTCCAATTACACGTTAGGAACTTTCAGGCTTTCCGCACATTTATCATCTTCAAATTCCCAGGGATTATAAAAACCAAAGGGCCTGATCCCAAAGCTTAGCATTGTTTCCAGTGCCAGAAGAAGGCTTAAAGGATTAGATCATGAGGAACCCAGAGAGGAGAGTTTCTGTCTTAAGTGTGTAAATAACAGCTTCAAATATGGCTGGGGCTTTTTGCTCAAAAATCTTTGCTATCTCATCATTGTTCAAAGGCCTGCAACATGATTATTCTTTCCAAGGATACCATGAATTTTGGAAACAAGTCAAAGGCTGAAAGTGATCAAAATTATATATAGCTTCTTTATGTTAGCATGTTTCAGGGTCCTAATTTTCATATCCTCTTGGGATGTGTTCCTAGAGAACTTGGGAAAAGTTGGACTACCTCTTCTAATGCAGTGGGTGGGAAGGGGTGTGGTCACAGATTTTTCTTATTAAATGGCACACATCCAAATCAAAGTCTTACTTTGTTAGTGTTAGCTTCTGTTTACTGAGTATTTATCTAGGATCAGGTCTTGTTTTATACTGCTCTGATCAAGGCCCCAGTGTAAAGCACATGATCTCTCAAAGGCAGTGGGTGAAGGGTGTTTAGTGAAGGGACCGCTGAGAGGGGACAAATAGGGGCAATTATCCTGCCAGCTACAACAGGAGCTTTTCCCCGTTGCCACTTGCTGACCTGAAGGGGAGGAAGATGGGGAAATAAAACCTGTGAGGTTTCAAGAAGACAGAGTACCAGGCAGAAATTCACAAATGCCAAACCTTTGGGCTTACAATCCATGAGATGTGTTTCCAGAAGACTGACCTTGAGTTGTCCAATCCAATCACAGCTGAGTGGTCCAGACCTTAGAGATCAGTTTCCTGGGGTAAAGAAATGGTCGGAGGCTGCATCACTTTTAATTACCACACCGGTCTATGGAAACAAGAGAGATTGAATAACCAGAATAGTGTCTCCCAGGAAGAGAGTGCTAGAATTGAGAGTTGAACCTAGGGGGTCGCTTTCTAAGACTCTGAGCAACCAGTTAGCATGCACTTTTGCTACTAGGTCTCTTGGGCACAAAATATGTAACGAATCCCAGAGCACTTCTAGATACTATGGCTCTGTTTATCACCCTAGAAGGTCAAGGACCTTGATATCCATTTTGTTCAGGGCTAAATTTCCTAGCACAGGACACAGAGTAGACACCCACCTGCATTTTCTACAATGAATGAATTTGTGGAGGAAACCATTTCCGCTGACTTTCCTCTAGGAATTACCTTTTCTTCAGGTAGAAGTCTCTCATCTCAGTTCTAGAGTCTCCACATTCTATTTTCAATATCGCAGGGGGAAGATCCAGTTAGGCTAGGACAGACTTTGTACAAGGTGTCCATGCTTTGTTTATTCAGGGGTTGCAAGATGAGTGAAGGTGGAAAGGGCTACACAGGTTCCCCTGTACTGGGGGGAATAGTTCTGAGATAAGATTTTTGGATATGCAAGCAGACCCCAAAGGTGCTTATATCACATCGAACTGAATGCCACAGCATCCTACAAGGAAGCTAGATCTATTCCCATTTTAAAAAGAGGTTAACTGAGACTTCAAGCTATAGTCTAAGATTACACGTAGAAGATGTGAGCCCAATTTCACGTGACTCTTAAACTGACAGTCTTGCTAAACCAGTCCGCATGATCCTCCTCCTCATCTTAATTTATTCCCTCAATGTTGCTTCCTCAGTTTGGACATCTGAGTAGTTTCTTTTTTTTTTTTTCTTTATTCTTTTTTTTATTTAAAAAAATTATAACCTTTATCCTATTAGAAACTAGAGTGACTGCTTCTGTGTTTCAGTATGGGGACCATAAAAATCATCTTAAGCATTAGGTTTCAGTCCAGGATTTAAGAATATGTCCTCCATGGGTGGGACCCCGGGATGATAGAAGCTAGATTATCGGAGGATCAGCAAACATTTTCTGTAAATGTCAAAACAGTAAAAAATGTTAGTCTCTGTAAAACATCAGTTACGGCTATTTGACTCTGTTGTTGTTAATGTCAAATACTAAAACATAGGCTGACCATACATCCTGTCTTAAAGAGAACAGTGCTGTTTTCAGATTTCCTCATCACTGGTTTTGCCTCCAGGGAATATGTCCTGCCTATTAGAACACAGAGGCTACATATTATACAGACAATATGAAAATGAGTGAGCATGACTGTGTTCCAAGAAAACTTTCTTGATGAAACCAAAATTTGAATTTCATATCATCTTCAGTCAAGCATTTAAAAAAATAACAATCATTCTTAACTCACCGTCAGGCAAAAATGGGTGGTAGGCCAGATTTGGTCAGTGCACTATAGTTAGCCAAAAGCTGATTTATGTTATCCTCATTCTAATATTAATCTATTCACTCAATAAGTATTGCATTGTGGCAGGTACTGTGTGTATTGTAGAAACAGGTCCGGACCTAGTTTTCATGGAATTAATTCATCAGTGAGAGACAATTTTAGTTCAATAACCACGTCCCAAATTCAAAAGTTTCAATAGTGACAAAGCTACTAAAGAAAAGATAAAGAAAATGTGAGTATGTATTACAAAGGGAGATGATCCAGCCGAGGGAAGGGGCCAGAGAAAATCCCTGTGTATTGAGGTGGTGCTTCCTCTTGGCTCCCATGAGCTCCACTGCTGAAGTTAAGATTGCTGACTCACCCAACACACAGTGCTCACTGGCTTGGTGGGTGTGACCACTGTGTCTGAGTCTAGTCAGTCTGACCCACCTTTGCAGCTATGTGACTTTCATTGAGATGACGTTTTACTCTATTTTATCTCATTTCTAACAAGCAATCTTTTTAATTTGCCCAGCATCATATTGAATTTTGTTCTGGTCTCTAGAGCTCTTAGTAACTCCATCTAGTTTCATTTTACTTACCATTTTTATCCTTATTAATCCTCAGTTCCTCCAGCCAGGCAGTTGATAAAGATATTCTAAACTCAGAATAAAGTTATTTCTCCTCCTGGGTACACAGTTCTGCTGCGCTTCTAAGAATCTGGACATTGTTCGTTCCATTTTCTTTGCTCAGAAAGGCAACGAAGACTTCACTTGGTGGATGCTAGTGCAATGCCCAGCTGACACAAATGGGTTAGAATATCCCAGGATATGGCGCTAGGATGGAAGATATTCTCATGTCCAGAGCATGCAGGTACTTGGTGCAGACTATGTGCCTGAAACATCTGAAACTCAACAACTCAATAATTCAACTTAGAGCTAAAAAACTTAAGCTGAAATTTTGACCCTACAACTTAATAATGAGGTGACCCATGAGCCCTTACAGAATTATAGGTTCAGGGTCCACAAAAATCTGTTTTCATTAAATGGAAGCATCTTATGACTTCTTTGATAAGAAATTTAGTGGAGAAAGTTGATGAATTCATTTTTGTTTTCATGACTACATGTCACATTCTGGCAGAAATACCAGAGAATATTAATAAAAGGGAGGCCATCAGCTATGTGTACTTTGATTACTGCATGGCTCACACAGTGTGGCAGATTCTTTAAATAGTGGAAAGTTTTTTTTTTTTTTTTTAATATCCTCATTATTTGGAGGCGGGACCCAATCTCTGCTTCTCTGATTTGGGTCTCACTTGTAATCAACGGAACAAAACAGGAGCCAAGAGCATGACATCAGAAGCTACATTACATTCCCTGAGTTCTCGGGAAACAGTCACTGTGGGAAAGGAAGAATTTCTGCACCATGTAAGAGAGCTGACTTGCCTGAGACCACCATGCTGGGCAAACACTTGTCAGGGCTCCAGTATCAGCCCGACCTGAATCCAGTGGCTGGCTGGTACCACCTCCCCACCTTGTGAGCTGGGATGTCCAGCTTGAATATATTGAATGTCCTGGATGTCCAGATCTGTCAAGTCATTAAAAGACTGTAGCCCAGGCAACATCTGGCTGCAACTGCATCACTAAGAGATAACAGCCCCCAGTTGGTCAGTTCTAGAATTCCTTTCCCACAAAACCTGGAGCAAAAAAATTGAAGCACGCTATATTTTAGTATGTATCTGATTATGTAGCAATGCTGCCAGCAATAGTAATCAGAACTTGAAGTAACAAGAGTGAGTGGATATTACTGCAACCATCTTAGAGTGGTTGGTAGACATTCTGATAGTGGTGGTGAAACAGCACAGCTTAAAATGTTTGATTTATACATAACGATTGCTGCTTACTTGGGTCATTAGGATAGAATCACACAGGAGGCATAATAAAAGCGATGGGTTGAAATGGATGCCTCAGTTGCCTCCCATTCCCATTGGGGTGTTAGAGGTAGCATTTTAAATGCAGCATTGACTGTTTTGAGCATTTACTAATATGACTGCTGAATACTGCCTGGTTTGGCCGCCATCCATTATGTATGAAGCACAGACCACACACCCAACCAAAGCCACCATGTTAAAATGTGTTCAATTGCTTATAATCAAAAATGGAAAGAGGTGAGGAAAAAAGAAGTCTCCAATTATAAATACATATTTCCAAACCCACTATCTTAAAACTGTTTTGTAAAACTGTTAATCTGACTGACTTAAACTGGCAACACATGCCAAAATCAAAGATAGATTTTTTTTTCCAAAAGTATATGAGGAGGAAGGTAGAGATTCATTACCTCAGATCTCAAAAATCTAAGGGCTCTCGAAAGGGATCTTAAAATGTTTTGATTTCCTTTTAAGTAAGCATTTTATTGAAATATAACATACATAAACACATGCATATATTTTTATTTATTATATAGTAAAGTGAACTAAATGTGTCTTGGTTCATAAATTGAACACAGCTAGGGAGCAAAAGTCCAGAATATTAAAAACAGAACATTACTTGTTCTCCAGAAGCCCCATGCACCCTACCTCTAATCTTCAAGTGTAAACACCCTTCTAATTTCTAACACAGTCCATTCACTTATCTTTTAAAAAACCTTTGCATAAAGAGAATCATGTATGAAGCACACTTCATTTTGGCTTTTTTTGTTCAATATTATGTTTGTAAAATTTTGTACATGTGGTCAAATATGATTGAAGCAGTACAGTATTCCAATGTGCTAATATATAATAGCTTATTTATCTATTCTTACATTGATGATCTCAATGGGTTTATAAATTTTATTCAGTTTAATGAATTTGTAGCTTTAGTCAGCATTTGCTCACTGAAGATCTTAAACATCCAGGGAGGTAGCTTGACAGGGAAAACGGGCTTATTATTTGTTAACTTCTCACTATAGAGAATCACCTGGCAACCATTGTCTTTGATGATTGTTTTCAATCACCAACAACTGCAGAGCTGGTCTAGACCTACCACATCACTGAGGTCATTTGGGCTTCAGCATCCACTGGGATACAGCTCTAAAATCAATGTTTGTGGTTCCTGCTGAGGGAAAATTTATGGAATGGTAGATATGGAGCTAAGGAAATCATTCCACTCATGAGGTTTATCAGGAACTACCAAACCAAGCTTGCAGTTTTTATGGGCTTTTGAAGGATAAGCTTGATATATATAGCTTCAGAAGCTATCCCACAAGGCAACTCTATGTGAAAATATCAAATGCCATTAGACTCATATTCAAAAGAGAATCCTTGCAGTCCACACCTGTCTGAAAAAGGCAATCTCATTAATACTTCCCAACAGCAAAGATGCATATAATAAACAATGGAGAGTTTTTGCATCAGCAAGAACTTGGGGCAGAAACCCGCTTGGCATACAGAACTACAAATTAATTCCCATTTAACTATTTGAATCTTTTATATAAAACTTGGGGACTTTGTCGTAACCTAAAGATTTTCTCTCCATGATCCTTAGACTGTTTAACACACATCTGTATGCAGTGCTATTTTAGGGAAAATCTACTCCGGCAACCTCTAATTAATCCATCATCAACTCTACAAGTTGCCACAAGGTCAATGCCTTTTTTCCAGAATTAACTTCTTAACACCTAGACATTGCTTCTTGCTTGGCTTATTTAGTGACTTATGGAGGTCATTTTGTATTAAGTGGGGTAACTAACTGCTGTAACAAACAAGGCCCTCAATATGGTTCAACATAAGAGACTTTTCTTGCTCAGATAACAGTCGAATGCTAGTGTTTTTAGTCAGAGTGGGCCTTCCAGGTGCCATTCAATATTTTTTCACTTTATGTTTCTGTCTTGCTGAAGCCCAAGTCCTCTGCAATTTAAATAGAAAACGAGAAAAGAGGAAAGAGAAGACCCATGGGTCTAGAAAGGACACACGTCTACTTTCTTCCATTCGCTGGTGGGAACTAATCACATGAACCTACCTGGATACAAAGGGTTCATTGTCTCACAGAATTGTTGAAATAAGACACAGCACACTACATTTCAAGAATGATTTCCTTCTGAAATCCCTATCTGGTCTGACTGTGATATTCATGATCCTTCTAGAAATATAACCATGAACTTTTTCTGGTGCACAAATTGCTCTGGTCCTCTTTGCTAAAAGACCATTTGCTTCCTATCTGCTCTAGGTTTCATTACGAAGCTTTCTTTACAGTAGCTTGATTTTCCTAATAATCTAGAAGCCTGTGAATGAACAGTTTTAATTTATAGCTCACTCTCCAAATCCTTTTCCACGTAAGACTTCAATAGGTGTGTCTTCCTACTGACAACTTAGTCACATCTTTTGTTTATAAATATTCCACTCAAGTCACTTACAAAAATGTGCGTGTTTTGTGGACTTACTACAGCATGAGTGATTTCCCTTTCCACTAAATTTCTGTCTATGAGATTAGTCCTACAAAACATCCCTTTGCACATATAGACAGAATTTCATTGAGCAAAGCCTGCTTATTGGGCACTTAGATGTTTTCTGGTCCGTCATGATTATCAACAAAGGAGACAGTGCCATTATCATATTTCCATAATGGATTCTTACATACGAGCTTTTGTAACAGCATGAGATTATTTCACTACAAAGGTGACAGAATTTAAAAGCTATTACAACCAACTCCTAGTTTTTGTCTCAGAGCCCTGACTCACCTTAAACATGCTAGGTTGTCATCCCCTACACAGAGTCTCTTAGAAAATCTGCATCCAAATGAAGAGAAGGGAGAGAGCTCTTCAGTCTCTTTCTGTTAGTCAGGATTTTTAATAATTGTACCTCATCTGATTCTCACAACAGTGCTGCAAAGTAGGGAAGATGGATTCTGTCATTCCCATCTTTGAGAAGGGGTTTCAGAAAAGGTAGGTGTTTGGTCCAGGTGACAATCCTAGA
The DNA here is from genome assembly GCA_004363575.1 of Solenodon paradoxus. Classification (NCBI taxonomy): domain Eukaryota; kingdom Metazoa; phylum Chordata; class Mammalia; order Eulipotyphla; family Solenodontidae; genus Solenodon; species Solenodon paradoxus. The sequence continues at coordinate 173,886 of RJWH01000598.1, read as the reverse complement.
TAGTACTGGGTTTTTTTCAGGCTTTCTACCTCCCAGTGGGATTTTCCACTGTGAGGTGCTAAGGAAATTATTTGCCATAATAATAATAGTTAACTTTTATTGACTTTTCATTATATGCTAGATTGTGTTCTCTCTGTTTTACATGCATTAATTCACTTCAAAACAACCATGTGTGATGAATGTTATTATTTTGTTGTTATCCCCATTTTATTGAGGTGGTAGCTGAGAAAGATTAAATAATTTGCCAAGATCACTTGGCTGGTAAGTATAAGAGCTCCACTTTTGAACTCAGTTAAGATCCTAAGCTCTTAACCCTTGTGATAAATGAATATTGCTGATATATATAACTTACGTAAACACAGTTAACCTGGAACCTCACCTGTTGATTTAGTGACACATTAAATTCTAGTAAATTCATTATCTTTTTTGATTAATTCTGTGAACACGCACACATACTCGCATAATTGGAATGTACTTGACTTATGAACATATTACAGTCCAAAGTATGTGCTTCTTATCAAAACAAAGTAATTTCTTTTGGTAATAATTTTCTCCCTGCAAATCCCTTTTGGGTCAAATTTATTTCAGTGGTATTATCTTCAACTATAAATGGTAAATTATTTGCTTATCTTGTTTTTACTTCTGCTCTAAAATATCATTTATTGCTTTTCTTGGTTTCAAAGTAGTATATATTTACTTTAAAAAACATGGAAAACAGAAAAGTATGGGAAGTATATTAAAATAAACCGTAATCTTCCTGTTTCTCAGATATAATCATTATTAAAAATTTTTCTATCTTCTTCCACATGTACTCCATGTTAGTAGATTATACTGGAGTCCTATTTTGTACTGGATTTTTTTTCGCTTAACATTTCTTTGCTAAGTTTTATTAACTAAAACTAGATTTCTAACAAATATGAAATATACCATTGTAGTTATCAATATAATAATTGAACTTAGATGAACATCCTTTTATATATATATATATATATATATATGCATCCTATTACTGATCATTTCTTTAGGAATGATTCCTGGATCTAAGTGTATGTTTTTTAGTTCTTAGTAACAATTGTCAAGTTCTCCGGAGTCTTACGGCTTAGTTGGTACCTTCGAGAGGATCTCAGGGGAATGCCTGAGCTGCTTTTGAGCCTGTCTCTATGAAGACCGCAACCACTCTGTAATTCCCTGGTCTGTCTCTGGCCTTCCAAGCCATGCAGAAGATGTATGTAGTTGCCATGGGAACACTTAAACCGAAGTTGTCATGGGCAAACAAACTCATCTCTGCTGACTCCAAGGTTGCTATTCATCCACTTCACAATGGCAAAATGAGACCTACCTAGTAGGAAACTTCTTCCAGACTCTAGGAGTCAAACCCTCTTTTCTTCCAGTCACCCAGCCTAGTGCTTTGGAAGAGACCAGCTGAGATCCCCTCTATGATTCTAACAGTGCCACACAGCCACCCTTTGATTTTCCAAAGGACATATTTCTTCCATATCACCTTCCAACAAATTCAGAAAACCTATATAAACTGATTCTTAGAACTTGCATCATGAAAACTGCTAAACTGAAAGATGGTGGTAAAGGTTTCAATGTAAATGAAATTCTAATCTAAACCCTTTAAGGAGATCATAACTAGACCAAAACAGAGAGAAATTGGTCATTGGGGCATATGCAATAAGTAGAATGTTAGACTGGACTTTTTCTGGTTTTGAATGATGGATATTAGGAGAGAAATACTACACACTAACAAAAGTGCTTCCAGATATGTCTCAGAGGGGACAGGACCCACTTTGCTGCTCCAACAAATTTTCGTCACCTCCCTCTTGCCAGTTTATGAAAATGAATGAACAGAATTTTCTGGAGACTTTGGGACTGAGTGTCCGTCCAGGTGGAAAGTTAGTCTGTCCTGTAGGATACAGGATGAGACTCTCCCCTTTACCCTCGGCCAAGTGAGAAGGACTCACAGAGTGGTTTCCTGGAGGAAGGAGGGACTCGCTTTCTGACTACACTGAGCATTTGCGTTCTGCTTGCTGGATCTCTTGAGCAGTTTAAATTAATTGTCAAGAGAGATGATGGAGGAGCGAAGCAGCACTCCCTCCACCTGGGGCACAGGGAAAAGTCCTGAGTTTCTGGGTGGACCAGTGGCACAATAAGGGCTTTATCTGGAGCCACCCTGCCAATACCCCCAAGCACTAGGGAAGCAGAGGGCCAATGGCAGCAGGAGGGTTTGAAGTGTACCCTGGGAGACCAGTGAGGAAGAGATTGAGTGGTCTGCTGGACAGAAATCTGTCTTATATTGGAAAGCTTCTTTCTGCCAGAGAACCGTGCCCTTGAAAACAACTTCATAGGTGATCCACCAGGAAGTCACCATTTGGACACTGCACACATTAGGACAGGATCACAGCCCCAGCTAAGATGTCCTCCTAGTTCTCGCTTCCCTGGGTTTCTGGACCATTGGCTGTATTCTCAGCCGTTCTAAATGACTGAATAAGAATGATTCATCTGAATGATGGAAATCTGTGTCTTGTCCAAAGCTGGGACTGGAGACATTGTCCACTCTACAAATATCCAGGTAATGGCAGACCTTGGCTCCTGGGAAGAGTTTTGCCTGAAGAGACAAAACTGGTGTAGGCCATTCTACTTTCATTTTTATCTTACCTGACAGGAGCCTCAGGATCAAGTCTTTGCCCAATGTTGGCAGTTTATCTCTTGCATCTAGACATATCATCCTTTGCTCCTTTTAAGTGGTTTCTGCCCTTCATATTGGTTGTAATTTGCTATTTGAAAATTTCTAAATTTCTTTTATTTTGCAGACTGCTTCAGGCCACTTTGTAAACAATGAGGCAAATTTTCAGTGTGTGTGTGTGTGTACACATGCCTGTGTTGTGTGTCTCATTGTGAGCTGTGAGGAGTCACACACTGATGGTGGCCCTTAAATCTAGAGTCATTGTTTAAATAAAGAAATGACTATAACTCAAAGCAGAAATGTAAACACAATTCTAATAAAAGGGTTTGGTAAGCAAGCACAGTTCCTGTTTTAGACAAATTAGTCACAGTTTACTTTTACATATATTTTTATGTTCGAAGGTCTCTCTAGTAAGAAAAAACACCCATTTATGGCTCTTGTTTTTAACTTTAACCAAGAAAATATTATCACCTGAAGCAAGTCAGAGAATCTTAGTAAAAAAGTTATTTATGAGATTTAAAAATATAATCAGAGCTAATTTGCTTGAAAGTATAAGATAAATAAAACAACATATTTTTCAAATTTTGTATGGGTCACTGTCCACTTACTGATTCACTGGGCACCTGCCATGGGCCTGATCCTGAGGATTCAAGAGGGGCACAGAGGATGTGGTTTTGACCTCACAAAACTCACAGCCTGAGAGAGTTATTTGCTTGCAGTGCAGATAGTTGTTTCTATTAATCGCAATAACTTTCTTTTGTCTCAGTAATTCGCTAATACAAAATGTAGCAGTCTAAAACAGTCACTTAATTTTTGCTCACAATTTTGTGGGTGACAGCTTTGAGAAAAACTCTCTTGGGTCTCTCCTGTGGTTGAAGCCGAGCAGACTAGGCTAGAGTCATCTGATGGCTTCAATGGGTCGGTATCCACGTGGCTTACTTGGCTGTCAGCCTGATCCTCACTGAGGCTGCCAATGGGACCAAAGCTTTCACAGGACCTGCCCAGCATGGTGGTCTCTGGGTAGCTGCATTTCTTGCAGAGTAGCCAACTTTGCCTGAACAGGACTCCAAGAGTAGCATCAGAAGCCACATGGGTTTGCTACATGCCATTTATCTTTTCTAGTGACCTCAGGAAGCAGCATCACTTCTACTGTATTCTATTGATTACAGTCAAGTCACCAAGATCAGCTCAGATTCAGTGGAGATGATCTAGAACCCACCTTTAGGTGGCAGTTCCAAAGAATCTGCCATGTTTTCAAACTACCGCAATCATTATTTAGAAGGGAGATTTTTTTTTTTTCAAGTTGTGTCTGGTCTAAAAAGATGCATGCAGTGATTTAAGGAACTTATCGCAGATAAGGGTGCCATTATAGCTAAAAAGGACTGGGATTTGACTTTTCATCAAGAGGACCTCCTCCCTCTCCCTTCCCACAGTTTCTGTAAAGCTGATTGAGGCGATGGTTTTCCTACCCATTCCATGTAATATCAGGCTTCTTCACAATTATTCGGGGACAAAAACAGGCTGTTGAAAGCCAGCACTGGTCCTATTACTTGTGGCATGTTAGAAAAGGGGGAATTTTGCTCTGTGTTTCAAGAGCATCCTTGTTTCAATTTGACAATAAAAAACCGAAAATAAACTTCTTTAATTCAATCCCAGCACAGAGTTAAGAACAGAGAACTTATAGTTATTAGGAGCAGTGTCACAGACATGTGACACTATGGGAACCCTCTGTGAGGTGTAGTCACAGAGTCAATCTATTTCTACCTGCAACCTTGCTGAGTTTTCTAAGGAGACTTCTTTGCTGCCGTCTGGTACCCTCCACTCTGGAAAGACTTTTGTTGGGAAAAACATGTTCCCTGATACAATTTGGATGATTTTGACTTCTCCTACAAAGATCTTTATGAAAACTTTATAACTAACATAACTTTATGAACTCTTTGGGGGGGGAGGGAGTACAGATGTTGTATCATTTTTGCCACAGTCCCACGAGCAAAAAGATTCTTGAGCCATCTATCCCCCAAATTATCCAGAATTTCCATGCGGATGGGTTCCCAGCTCAGTTCACAAAGACCAGTACTCTTTCCCTTCACCAGGCAAAGAAGGGGCTGGGGGTCTTGAGAGTCTAAACTTTTTACTTTGCTATCATATTGTGTCACTGCTGAATGCAGGTCTCACACAGCCCTGTGAACCCCTGCCTGCTAATGCAGGTGCTAACACTGTATGCAAGTTCATCTCCAAAATCACACTTGTTTGGTGTTTATAACAGGTGATTTTTAACCTTTTGATCAAGACTTTCAGAAATACGTTTTGTAACAGAATCTAGGATATACAAAGTTTCATGAAACAGTGCTTAAGTTACAATATGCAATGCCTCCTGATTTTTAAAAAATCCACTTTTCTTTTTTTTTGAAAAAAACGGTGGTTGTGAGATACTCAATTAATATCTTGACCCATTGCATTTGTCTTCTCAGGCCACCACAACACATTACTGTAGACAGCAAAAAAAATTATTTTCTCATAGTTTGTAGGCCTGGAAGTTCGAGCTGTAGGTGCTAACTGATTCCATTCCTCTGGGGGTGGGGGTGGCGGGGGTGGCTCTCTTCTTCCTGTCTTGCAGATGATCACTATATTTTCACATGAGACAGAGTGAGAACTCGAGTTTTGGCCTAAAGAAAATAATGTTAATAGTGATAATACTGGTAACAAATGTTATTTATTATATGCCAGGCATCCTTCTTATATTTCTAACTCCTGAAACTCTCCCAATGATCCCCATCTTACAGATGAAAAAACTGAGACACAGGTAGATCAGTAACTTGCCCAAGGTGACTTTGCTAGGAAATGGTGGAGGCAGGACACGAACTAGGTGTGCTGACTGGAGTCCAGGTTATTGCCACTAAGATGTATGACATAGCTCCATCAGCGGTTCTCAAAGTGTGGTCCAAGGACCTGCATCACCAGTAGCACCTGGGCATTTGTTAGAGACGCAGACTCTCAGGTCTCTCCCAGGCTGCTGCTTCAGAATCTGCATTTTAACCCCATGTGTTGTGTGAGCACATTCATATTGAAGCATCTGCGCTCCAGAGGATGTGTGTCTGCTCACTTGATGTTTGCATAACTTGGCACTATCTTTGACGCCTTTCTTTCTGCCATTATTGACATCCAGTCCATCAGCAAATTCTGGCAACTGTTCCTGAAAATATATTCAGAATCTACTGCTTCTCTCCACCTTCACAGATACCACCCACTGAGGGTCCATTTGTCGATTGACTCCGAGGTCTGCTCTTGTCTGACTATAGTTTGTCTTCCACTCAGCAATAAAGAAAGAGTGTCACCCTTCTGCTCAAAATTGTGATTATTCCTTCTCCTCTCCATCACCTCATCACTTGATCCTGCACCGCTCACTCACTCTGCTTCCTTGATTTTTCATAAGTTTACCAACCATGATGCAGCTCCCTCTTCATGTTTGCAGGGCTACGTGCCCTGCACGTGTCTGTGAGGCTTGATCTCTCATGTCCCTCAGCTCTTGGTTTGAACAACTGTGCTGCTTTCTCAATCATCTTATAAAAATAGCTGGACTTCCCCACCCCTACCTTTCCTGCACCCCTTATCCTTACTGCCCTGTGTATCCTTTGCCTCCACAGCACTTATCACCATCTGAATATTGTCCACCTACATTTTTATTTGCATTATCTCCTAGCCATATTCAGGTGTAAGATTCATTCACTGCTATGTGATGGTCCCTCACATTAATAGTTAATGCTTAGTTAAAACTTGCTGAATGAATGAGGGAATGAAGAAATGATGGGGAGGGACTCGGTACTGAGGTTCACATTAAAGACAAGTTGACAAAGGCAGCTTTTCTTTTAAAAATGTGTCTTTTTTAAAGTAAATATCTTTGTCTCTAAGCCCTCCACAACACGAAACAAAGCAAAATCCCACAAAAAGATCAGGCAATCATAAGTAATGAAATGTTTTTTCAAGGTCAGATGAAGAAATGAAGCCATCAAACCAACGAGGCTGCCTCCTAAAAGTGATGGCATAGATGGTGTACAGAAGGCCTGTCACACTTTCTCTAGTCCGGTGGTCCAGTGTGTGTGCCGATGGGCTGTGCTTGTTCTGTCAGAGCAGGCTCAGCCTCTGGTTACTTGGGAAAAGGGCTGCTGGTCATAAACTGGTCTTGCTTTTAGACTAGTGTAGCTCGCTCTGTACCTCAGAACCTTTGTGGCTGTGCTTACATAGGGGGAGGCAGGGAACTCTTCTAGAGTAGCAGAAAGGGCAAAGGCACAGAAAATTAGCGTGGCTAGCATTTACTGAAATCTTAGAAAGTGCCAGAGACTAGATAGTGACCTTCGCACAGCTTTCCCAGTTAGCCCGTTTCTCATTCACAACTTCGTGAAGAAATGGCTTCTCTCTGTTAAAGATGAGACAATACAGTGTGCAGCACATCCTGATTAATTTAATGGAAGAATCAGAATCCTCCTTCCTGCAGTGCTTCCCCTGTGCTCTTATTCGAGTCTTGTTATGCTCTGTGAGATACTGGGGTCAGGGGCCTTAATCCTGATGAAAATGGGGGAGCCGAAGATGAGGACCAAGTGTCTCTCAAAGCTAGAGACTCAGCCGAGATTCTGCACCAGGTCACACGAGTCCTACCATACCATTCTCATCATGTGTTACACCTGACGTACTAACTCAAGAAGTCGAACAAATACTATTAGAAATACTATACCCTTGGTCAACAGTGAGAGGCCACTCCTGTGAGTCCTTGAAGGTGAGGTCCTCATTACTTTGGAGAACTTAAAATGGCCCTGGGATTTGAGGCTTAAAAAAATCAGAATGGATCCAATTACGCAGAGGTGAATTTACTTTAGTCACGTTTGTTAATTTCAAGGCCACAGAGATCAGAACCTGTCAATTAGCATTTCCTTACATTCCCTTTCTTCCTGTGTACAGTGAAGTCAGCGGCTCAAGACCTGGAAGGACAGAGTGAGACCCATGTCCTCAAACACCCCTTGTGGTGCTCACAGCAGTTTCCCAGAATGCAGTGCTCAGTCAGGTGCCAGCAAAGTGCATCCAGGAGTATAAATTCTGCCACATCCATTCCTTTAAACACATCCAATGGCTGCTTTCCGCTATGGAGCTGAGTAATTGCAATGGAAGCCATGTGGCCCACAACCCTGAAAATATTTGCTATATTTAGAAAATGTTTCCTGACTCCTGCCTTAGACCTCCAAATGCCAGTCATAGCAGGTAGGACGATGGTCACCTCTCTTGTCCCCCATGGCATGCCCAGGGGTCATTGCATGCTGACAGCTGCATCTAGGGGAAATTGTAGCTCTCCCATTCATGCCATCTCAGAACCCACATTATGCTGGGGGGAGCCTCCTTGCTGAGGAGGAGCTGACTTTGCTCAGCCTATACAGGGAGAGAAGCTGTTGCTCTATCAGGGGGTTCTTACCTTGTATCAGCTGCAGTTAAATGTGTTGCCCCAGCAGTCAGTGACAGTGCCTGCCTCTCAGTTGACCAAAGTTCCTTAGGTTTGGTACAGGACGGGGGAGATGGATGAGACTGCCTGCTGTGTGGGCAGCATGCGGAGTTTACGGTGAGGACAGTGTTTCAGGAACAAGGTTGGGGTGGGTTGTGTCTGAGATTCCCCAGTGAAGACCGCTCCCACCCTTGCTGGCAAAGCTGTCTTTGACGGAGGAGCATGGTGGCACCTAAGTGCCCACTGCCCAGTTTTGAGGTGAAGCCTGGAGTTTCTCAGGCCAAGTCTGAACCATTAGATCTATCTTAGCCCTAAGATTACGGCTGCGTCACAGTGAGCAGAACCAGTTCTTCCTTGGGATTTTAACGACTGCTTCCCTGTTGGTCTCCCTAAGACACACAGGCATCTCCCACCACCCTCCTTTGAAGCTACTCAAAACTCAGTAATTTTTTAATACCTTTTCCTTGGACAATGATGCCAACAGATATCTACTTGGACATCACTGGTGTGACTTTTTGCTAATAGAAGATGTGCATTGTGTTGCATTTTGGGGGACTTTACTCCAGGCAGCTGGAAGCATCTCTCATTAAAGAGAGAAAAATGACTGAACTGTGATCTCTAGTAGCTCAAGTTTTGGGGTAGTGGTTGCTGCAACATCAGAATACAAAGTCTGTTGAGTAAGCAAGGAAATAAATTGTGATCAAACTCCCGGAGAGCTGGGTTCAGATCTCTCATGGTCACCCTGGTGTCACCAGCCCTAAAATAGTGATTGGCATGTAGGTGATCAATAAAAATGTGTTCCACAAGCATATGATCATGAAGAATTAGAATCAGTGACCTAATTCTGAAAGAGCTGATGTCTGTCTCACACTAGGGAAGTTCCTGTCCTTGGGGTGGGAATGGACTATAAGCCCGGTGTCCACCATAGCTGTGACCCTGGTGCCCAGGTGGCACTGCTCAGTTTTATTCTTCTTTGATTGTTTTTCTTTTCTTCCAAGACTAAGCTACTCTGTTCCCCTGTTACCATCCTTACTTTTGATATGTTAATACATTTAATCAAGTCCACATCCTTCGCACCTGTTTATTTCAGGTGGTAAGAAGGAATTTCCTTCCTTAAGGAAGGTGAGATAGCTCAGTTTGGGAGAAGGACCCAGCAAAAATCTATAGAATAAGAATGAGAAAGAACTCAGCAGAGGAATTCTAGCATTTAGCTGTTGAAGGAAACATAATTTTTTTTGGGAGGGCAAGTGAGAGATCTGGGGTCAATGGGACCAGATGGAATCAAGAATCAAATCTTGCAGTAAAGGTCAAGAAAGCCAAGGGCAGAAATATCATAGCTAAGTAACTCACCTGCTGGTCCTTAGCAGGAGCATTTTCTTTGGTTTGATGGGAGCAGAAACCATATTGGGGCATAAATGGGAGATGAGAAAGTAGAGAGGGCTAGAAAGCTTGTCTAGGAAAAGGGCAAGGACTAACTAACAGAAATGTTGTAGGATAGAGGGAAAGAGGTTTTCTGTGAAGAATGGAGAGGATTTATGAACATTGATACATGGTAAGAATCTGTGGGATTCAGGGACTGTGGGATCAACTCTGGGGCGAAGCGTCTTTGGAGGTAGAAGGTGTTAGTCCAAAGAAGATACAAGAATTCAAAAACACAACGCTAAGTGAAAGAGATCAGACCCCGAAGGCCACATATTGTATGAGTCTGTTTATATGAAATGTCGGAATAGGCAAACCCATAGAGTCAGCTAGTAGATAGTGGTTATTGGAAGGGGTGGCTGGGGAGTAATTGTCAATGATACAGGTGGTTGTTTGGTTTTGGATGAGCTGAAATTTTATGATACATGTTTTTTAATCTAATTTTTAAAAAACTTACAAAAGAAAGAACAAAAGAAAAACACCTTGATAAGAAGGGGATAAACCTCATCTCCAGGCAGAAACACAAAAGGAGTATAGACATTACGTGTTAACACTTGGCAGGAGGACTGATTACATCATTTGTGGAGCACCATGCAAAGTGAAAACACAAGACCCTGCACTGACAGATTATTAAGGATTTAAGACACTTAAATCAGAGTATGATCCCAAGTTTGGAGTCTGGTGTGATTCCACAGTCAAAACCCATGCCTGCAGAATGAAGGTCTCATTAGAGACATTTTCTCATAGAAACAGGGAGTGAAGAAGTAGTGAAGTAATTGAATGAGACAATGAGTGGCAATTTGGAGTTGTCCTTAGAAAAATTGGAGAAAGAACTGATGATGGAATTGAAATAATTACTGGGCATTGATGAAAGACTGGCATTAGACAGAGAATTGGACATGAATTTGCAATCATATGTTGATTTTTCACTACTGGGTCTCATAAGACCAGTTATAAAGCTGAGAGTCATTTAAATGGTAGGGGTGGGGTTTTTTATTTTTATTTAAGAAAACATGCAGGTAGGAATGAAGGTAAGTAGGCAGGCAGGTAAGAAGAGAGAGAAGGCAGAAACATACATTTATTTCTAGTTTTCATCTTGCTTGTTCTCCCTAGCACCAGGTCTTGAACCTGGGATCTTGGGATGTATGTGGACTATGTCCAGTAGCCTTATCCACTAGGACACCAGGACACACCTGTAGTGTTTTTTGTTTTTTGTTTTTTAAGGCAAATGTTATTGAAGAACAAAGGAGTAAAAGAATAAAAGTTAATGATTAAACTAATTGCAATTAGACTAATTATAAAATCTCTGAAGATAGGCCAAGGAAATTTTCATGTATTCCTATAAAGCCTGAAAGTAGACAAGCCTATGAGCCAAGTTCTATATGAAGAACAATTATCGAAAATGAGCAAGAAAGGAAAGTTGAAAGATTGTGGACTGAGTTGGAGTTACTGGGATTTAAGATTTTACAGGCAGAGGTCTGGGTTTTGATAAGTCCAGGATGCAGTTCTGTTGAGTTGGGGCTGCTTGAAATGATCCTGACTTAACTCATGGACCCTCACGCTTCAAAGTGCTTTAATCTTAAGATCTAATTGGTGCAAATTATTTTCCTACATGGAAGGAACGTCTTCAACTGCGTACAGCAAATTGGGTGTTGATAGATGCTACTGCATATGGTGTGACAGATGGGGAAAGTCAGGGAACACGTTTTTCCCTTGTCACAGAAGTGTTTTCTCTTGATGGCTTTGCTCCTTTATGGGGATAGTTGTGCTTCTCACAGTTCTCACCTCCTCTCCCACTACTACAGAGAGTGGATGTGTCAGGCATAGCATTCAGAGGGAGACGAGGAACCTGGCCAGCATATAACTGTCTAAAGAACTACAAAACAATTTATACTCCAATTTCTTTCATTAAACTTTTTGCAAAAGTATATATCTAAAATGCACAGATCATAATTTCACACACTATGCAGTCAATACGGAAGGTCTCTGTGTCTCTTCTAGTCACAACTCTGTTGTTCACGATCTAAATACACTGCCACTTATTTACCCATCACGCTTCTGGACATTCAAGTTGATTTTAGTTTGGAGATACTCTGACTATTATTTTCTTACATATGACTTTTGATTAACCTTATTTACATTTCTATTGTACTCTCATTTAGACTGCAATTGCTGGGTCCTGGGACATGCCTGTATATTCAGTTTTACTTGATACTGCCAAAGAGGTTTCCAAAATGGTTGTATTTATTTTCATTCTCACCAGCACTGCATGGGAGTCCCACTTATTCCACCTGTCAATGTGGGTACGGTTTGTCTTTTTTATTTTGTAATCTAGTCATTCTTTTGGGTTGTGTAGTATCAATGTATATTGTGCTGTTTTCTACTTGAATTTAACACGTACTTATTAATATAACGTGCTTTGGGACTATCACTGTGCTGAATTCTGAAGGATATTCCTAGTGAATTTGCCAGGCCTCTTCTTACAAGTGAGAGAAATAGAACTTGAGATGGCATAAGTGAAAAAGCATCAGAAGCTGAAGTTAGGATGTGAACACTATTGGGACTCTTGACCTCTGCTTTTCTCTGAGTTTAAGTTCATTCTTTCTTATGGAAAACAGACTTCTTGGCAGGGCTAGACACATAAGTAATGGCAGGACTAGACTTTTTCTAAGAAGAAGGAGGAAAAATAGCGCTTGATTATCAGTTTCAATGACTATAGTTCCTGGAGAAGTATTTTTAGAATAGGGTGAGTTGTGTGTCCATCTCTAGACCTGTCGTGGAGGTCACTGGTGGGGGAATTGGGAGGGAAGATGGCAGATTAGTTACTGTGATTCACTTAGTTGGGTCAGGAGTCCAAGCTTTATCCAATTACTGTGTGCAGAGAGGCATTGATAATGGAAGAAGATACAACTCCTATTCTAATAATATAGCTCAGTCAGAGGATAAACAGATGTGGTCCGGAGAAGAATCCTTTGGAGTCCAGTCAGCTTGGTAGGTTATTTATAAAAATGGCTGGAACTGGTCTCTCTGTATCCGCTCTCCTTTGCAATGTGACATTGCAACTCTTCCTATTAATAGACAGAGTGTACATCCTCATTCCTTGAAACTAGGCTGGCCATGTGACTTCCTTTAATCAATAGAATGCAAAGAAGTGACAATTTTATCCAGTTCTGAGTCTAGCCTTTGTGAACTTTCATTCATTTTCTTACCATTCTTCCAGGCTGTTATGTGAATATGCCCAGGTAAGCCTGTGGGAGGAAGAGAGACCAGCTAGAGCATAGATAAGTCTGTCCATTTGTCCCAGTTGAGGTGTCAGACTTGTGAGCGAGCACAAAATCATTGAAGCCAACTCATGAGGGAGCCTGGCTAAGACCAGAAGAATTACCAGCCAAGTCTAGCCTAAGCTGCCAGGTGGCAGAAGTGTGAGCTAAACATATGGTATTGTTAACCATATATTGCTAAATCACTTAATTTGGGGACTATTGTTAAATAATTAACGATACTGTTGTTATTAAATTATTACTATTAAGTCTCTTGACGATTGTCGTACAGCAATAGTTAACTGATGACGCACATGTCAATTTGTGATTACTATACAATTATGCTTCATGATATGTTTGTTTACCCCAGATGTTTATAATTCTGGTGGGAAACCAGATAGTAACAATGAAAATGTTAACGTGAATGGACTTGAAGGGATTATGCTATGTGAACTAAGTCAGAAAGAAAAAAGGGAAATGCAGGATGGTTTCACTTGTATGTGGACTATAATGAAATGAAATAAATAAGTAGACAAACCTCAGTAAAAACTCACAGGACACAAGATGATGGCAGCAGAGGGGTGGCAGGATAGAAGAGGAGGGAAGGAAAGAGGGGAAAACGTAGACTTAAGGGACACTGGAACTCCAGTGGTGGGTGTGGTGTGAAATATAGATTGAGATACAATTTCAGTATCCTAAAATGTGTATAGCATTGTGAATGAAAGAAATGAATGTTACTGCTAAAAAAGAAAATTTTAAAGAGTGATATGAGGTAGTATCCATCAAACTATCAACAAAGAAAATGCGGAAAACAAGTGCGAATGTAATGAGTGATAGAGTAAGTATGGTGTACTCAAAGAATGCTGCCCAGAGCTGGAGAGATGTGTGTAAGCCTCTGAGGATATGAGAGCCATTGGGTTAAGAGCAAGGAGAAAGAGAAAGAATAGGAAAAAGATGTGGCTTTGTGAATGAAAGTCAAATAAGGAAACACAGGCTTCTCTTTCTTCTAGGTTGGTGCCATGCCTCAGAGTCCCTGGGAGGTAGATGCATGCTAAAGACCAGGACAATTTTAAAGCTTTCTTACCAAGGTCTAGTCCTTTCTGGGGTGAAATGAATCTATTGTACTTTTTTGAAGGTAAAAATCCTACTGCCAGGTACAACCAACCTTTTAATATGAATAACATAAAAAAAAGTTCACTGAGGAAGATTCAGGTTAACACAAGTATTGACTTCTGAGAAATTCTTTTGAATGACAACCATCCGAAAAGAAGAGGTAATAGAGGTTTGGATTTAGAAAAAGAAATCTCAAGCTATGGTAAAATTCATTGAAGAGAGTTAATATATTCTTACTTTTTCCTCACGCATGTAACTTAGGCAGCTGTTGAGTTGAATTATGTGCACTCTTCTTTCAGTAAAAAAGTTAACTTGAAATTTGAGCTTCCAGTACCTCAGAATGCAATCTTATTTGGATATGGGGGTCTTTGCAGAGGTAAATAGTGAAAATGAGGTCATTCAGGTGGGCTCTTATCTAATATCACTGGTGCCCTTGTGAAAAGGGGAAATTAGAACTGAGAGACAGAAATGGGGGAAAAAAAAAAAAAAGAGAGATTTATAAAGATGGATAAATAAGGAAGTCTAGTTTTAATGCATATTCTTTTTCCCTGACCAATATTTTAAAACTAATAAATAAATATTTTCACAAACTCCTTTTCTTTTTCTGTAGCCATTTTCTTTCCAAGGTAATATTTGTATCTGTCAGATTCCTTGCTCTGAATCAAAGTTAACCCTGTGATTTACTTTGGACAATAGAATGCAGAGACAATCATTGTGGCAAGTTTCAAGTTCAAGCTTGCATGAACTCCTTTACCCTTGGAGCCCTGCCTCTACTGTGTGAGAAGCCCGGGTGAGCTTGTTGGAGATGAGAGACACATGGAGCAGAAGCGACCCACTGCTGATACCATCCAAGAGAAAGTGGTTTTCTAACCAGCTTGGCAGAAGATGGCAGAGCCCAAAGCAGCTTAGATCAGAACAACTACCTTCTCAACCCAGCTCAAATTGCTGATGAGCAGAATTGTCCATTAAACAAAAGTCTATTTTTTTCAGCCCCCTACACTGACGAAACCATATGTGTTGCCTGCATTCTGTTTGGTAGTTATTGGGACTTGGATGGACTCTACTCTTAAATGAGAACTGCAAAATCCAATTTGCTACAATTCCCACCACTCCCTATTTTATTACACTTGGCCTAATTTACTCATTTACATGACCTGCCTGGTCCCTATTAGTATGTTGGTTTGCAGCTCTAGACTAAATAGTGGGAATATTTGGGAGGAGAGGGAACTTGGGGACAAGAGAATGGCATGATAATTGGAATTTTTTAAAAAAGACTATGGTGGCAGGAAGCAGGACTGGCAGTGTGGAGGCAGAAGTTAAGAGATTGAAGGTTGCTAGAGAAATTTCAGCATGAAGGAATTTAGAAGACATTGCAATTATAAAGTATCAGATAACTGACTGGCTAGTCATGATAAAGTAGAGAAATTAGTTAAATTAGTTATGAGGGTAGAATGATGTATATGGTTTATAAGCAAAGTCCAACTGCTCCTGTAAGAAATGAAAGCTATTACAGTATAGTCTAAAATTAATAGCATCCACTTCTGATGATGAACTAATTATCCAGGGTAGAAAATTCATTTGATCACTCATGACCATAGGGTCTTCTGTCCTACTTAACACAAGGTGTTATACATTGTATCAGTTGCTATGTAATAAATAAAACTTGTGACTTAAAATAACCATGAACAGTTTCTTACTATCTCTAATAGATCTAAGGATTGACTAGACTCAGTTTAGCAGATAATCTCATAGGGCTACAGTTCCACTGTAGTTAGGTTTTACACTATTGAAAGACTTTATTGGGCTTACGTCTGCTGGTTGATTCTGGGTACTAGCCAGAAGTTCAGCTGGGGTTGTTAGCAGGAACATCTATACGTAGTTCCCTCATGTAGCATGGATTTCCTTACAGTACAGACTCCAAGAACAAATGACCCAAGACCCCAGAACAGAAGCAAATCTCATGTTTGTCACCCAATTTTGGACGTTTCATTGTGTCATCTCTTCTATATGCTGTTGACAAAAGAAGGTTTAAGAGGAGGGGATATGGTCCTAGCACTTCAGGAGAGAAGGGTCGCTGTCCTGCTGTAACAGCATAGGAGAAGGGATTGGGTAGCCATCTTTGAAAATGTAATGTCATGCAGACAAAAGGGGAACAGGTAAAAAGTGAATATATTTCCTGTTTCTTCCTGTTACATTGTGTTCCTAAGGATCGACAAGATTATGAATCAAGAAAGGGTAAAAGGAATGGCTGATGGAAATATTGAAAGTTTGCGTTTGCTATCTCCATTAATTTAGTTATTTATTTTGGTTTGTCACCCTGGGACTTGATTTTAATTGTAAGCTCTGGAGTTCTACATGGTCTATACATCAGTCTCAGCTGCCTAGGATTATTATCAACAGATTTTTAACTTACCAGGTTTGTGATTCTGAACTGAAATGACTTTCTGCCTTGGGAATAAAAGAGCAAACCTAAAATCATCGAATGACTCTAGTGTATCAGCATGTTCAGGAATCTCAAGCACCTTTCTTGGACTTCAGGCAACACAGAATTTATCAGATTTCAAAGGAAAGATTCTTTTTTAAAATCACCAAGTCCAGAATGTATCCAGACAAGGAGACTTTTCTACGCAATTTCATGGTTGTTTATTTAAGGTTCTTAAAAGAATTCAGGGACTTAAAATTTTTAAGTGTTATCAGCATTGGTATTTCTCATATAATGCTATCTCATGGTGTTACTGTAACCTTGGTCTGAATCTCAAGTATGCAAACAAATTCTATCAACCTCCATGGACGAAAAATATTCTTCAAATGAAAATACAGTTTTTCATTTTCTAAATGTTACTCTTTCCTTTCCAGAGACATCTAAGTACTAAATGTTTTAGGTCTATTACTTCGGGACCACAGCAATAAACTGGACAATGATTGCTTTAATAGGAGAATCTTATGTCCAAAGGTAATCTAAGAAGTGTTTAGACTTTAGTGTATATAAATGACCAAAGCAAAGATGTTTGTGTTTGTGTCACCCATCCTCTGGGTGGTAACCTTGATTGTGTGGGTTTGCCAAGCAACTCAGCTGCTCTCCTTTCTACCCTCTCCTCCCTCTCTATTCCCATTAGACATGGGGTTTGACAGAGCCTGGTTTTTAAAATCACTTATTACTTAGAATTCTGAGCAGATTGGCGAGATGATTTGGAGGAAGCATTTGAAGTGTGGTTAGCATATCATTACCGTCACCGTCATTATCATGATTGTGATCATCTAAAAACCTAAGTGTTTTCATAAGGCTTCTGTACAAGGCCAAGTGTAGAGTGAACTCAATAGTTACTTTATTCTAAGAAAGCAAGTCCAGGCTGACAAAGCATAGAAGATAAAGGATAGGATGAAGTGATTTCACTAATTCATGGAGTCAATATTTTCTTCCCCATTCTGTCTAACGAGTACATTGCACCCCATCCAATGTTCTGGGAAAAGGCAATGGGTTGAGTACCGTTGACCTCCCATTTATTTCAAACCCAAGAAGAAAGATGCAGTTGTTGGGAGTGGTTTTCTCTTTGTTAAAAGTTGAGCTTCTTTGTCTGAGGCATTGGATACCTCTCCAGGTGTAGTGGAAAATTCCATCATAGAGGTCAGTGAACTTTGGTTTAACCATGGTCTTCTAATCTAAATTCTTGTTAAAATGCAGATTCTTACTCAACATATCCACGGTAGGGACAACATTCTACATTTCTAACAAGCCCCCAGTGATGTACAGGACCACCTTGAGAGAAAAGGTCTAGAGAAACAACCTTAATATGGTTGAATGTCTGGATTTACTAGGTTACATACACCTGGACAGGACAGGGGATACTTCTGGCTCATCAATTGGAGGCAATGACAAATAATATGCATTTCCAAAACTTAATGGTGTCTAGAAGAGGCTATTGGCTGTGGAGGCTTGTGAATAAATAGATTTCTTTTTCATGTGTTACATGTATAGCATGTAAGAAGTCTATGATACATAATGTAAGTAAAGTGCACATATGCACACATATGTATACCTTAAAACGTTTGAAATAAATAATATACTACTTATAATTTTTTCTAGAATACTTTTTTTTTTAAAAAGAAAGACAGTGTAAAGAAACCATATGAATTCAGATCATCCATTAACGAAATCAGCAAGCACTTACTGATTATCCATTTTTTCTCAGGTATTGGAAGAAAAACAAGATAATGTCTGTACCTTAGGATAGGGTATAGTGACTCAGTCTAGTTCAAGACACAAACATAAATTTCTAAGCAATGTGGCACTTTTTATAAAAGATTCTTTTGCTGAAATTATCTTTCCTTATTGAAAGTGAGAATCTTGCCTCATTATCAAGTCTGAGAAGACATTTTTGTTTACAAATTTGTCATTGAAACTTTAAACTTTGCAGGTGTAAAATGAGAAAGAATTCTTATCCTAGCAAGCAGATAACTCCAACAGATGGCTGTTTTCTTAATAGCGGAGACTGTCGAACAGTGAGAAGTCAAAATTCCTGTTATGTTAAATAGCTTAAATGAGTGAAATGAAGACACCAGTTCTTGACAAACTGCCAGAGTGAATCTCCTGTGAACATGGACTTTTGTGGTTTTAAAATAGTGTAGTCTTGTACTCTTTTTTTGAGACCCTCTACTCAACATATAAATTTGATCTGTAACCATTAGTTACGTCTTCTTTCCCAGCTGGGCAATGGCTTCTAGAAAACGACTTCCATGAAAGCAACTACAGATTTTGTCCACTTAATAGCATCTTTCCTCTAAGGAAATGGATAGATTCCAATTTCTCCCTAATATTCTCAGATCACTAGCCAGGACTATGATCAAATTCCCAGGACTATAATAAATACTTAAGAACCCCTGTGTTCATTAAAGAAATGCACCTCCTCCAGGTAGTCAAGTTATATAGAGGACATCCCTTCCACCAAATCGCAGCGCTGCCATTGTCATTTTTATGTTAAAAAGCTGTCAGACTTTAACACATATAAGTGACTAAAGTAAAGATGTCTATGTTCATGTCACCAATCCTAAGAATATTGACTCAGGGTTTGCATTCATCTTCCATAACCCCTCAGTGCGTGTTGCAGGCTGCACAAGTCCAAGCAGCAGTCCTGAGCTTCTCAACTCATAAGACCTCCCTTTGGATTTGGCATCAAGATGGATAAATGGCAATCTATTTCTTTTTTCTAGACACTTGGTTAATGCTCTCAGGGCACCAGACATTTCAAGGCTGTTTAGATGGTCAATAAAGTAGGCAGAGACAAATTGGAACTCAATTAAGTTTTCAACAGTTACCAACAGAGCTAACCTATGACCAGGATTGAGGGGCCAGGGTGTGGCTCAGAGAGCAGTACCAATTCTTAGAGTTTTTTACTCTTTTCCTGAGGGAGCATGAACTAGGGCAGTTTGACATGTCCCTCACCCCCTTTTTAAACTCAAATTTGGTTTCTGAGTACATGGGAAAGACATTTCCAAAGCTTGAAAAAAGTCCTACTTGCAGAAAGAGTATCATTCCTTAAAGACCACTTCAGTGGAATTGTGCTGCATGAGTCAGGAAGTTTTCTTTCATTTTCCTTGTGTAATTTAACTTGGACAATGATACTATGAAGTAGGCATTTCTTTTGTATTCCTGATTTAGAGGAAATAGGTTAATAAAAAACAAAATAATTTGTCAAATTTAGACAGCTGTTTAAGTGGAGGGACTGAGATTTGAACCAAGATTGTTAGGCTTCACTTTAATTTTCTTCATCACATGGTGTGACTTTGACTATAAAGATTGAGCTGAGGAGTTCTGGGCCCAGTATGAGCTGACACTCACCCAGGATGGGGCCATTGACTGACCAGGTCACATATTCTATGGCTTTGTATCATCTGTGTCTCTACATTCCAGGGCCTCCCTTCTTAGTCTGCTCGGGCTCCAGGTCTTTGTGATTTCTGGAGAAATACCTGGGACAATTAGAAAGAATCAATTTGGTGAACAAGTGCTGTGATATGTAGCACTTCTGGGAGCTACAAGGGGAAGATAATTGTGTCGTGTTAAACAATAAAATTAATTTCTGATTTTGATAGCTCTTTGAGTCATCTTGGATGACTCAAGTTAGTTTACTGTTTTTTTAAAAAAAGACTTATATTAATTGGAATGCAGCTATGAACCAAGACTGGCCATAATGTTGCCCGGTTATCTCCCAGTTTCATAGAAAATAAGGAATCAGAGTGGTGAGTCCCATACTACCTACCAACCTATTCTGAATAATGTCTACTTCCTAGGTTTTTCACCTTGGTTCCTGGGTCCTCTACAAAATATTAGGCAATTGTATAATGTGTGTGTGAATGTGTGCTAGGTGTGTTTGTGTTATATACGTTGTGTGTGTGTACGTGAATATGTTTTCATTTCCACTTAGGCTTAAATTGGCAAAAGGTTCAACTTGCTCCATCGGTGCTTCGGAGAATGATATTTTACCCAAATTTGTTCTCTATTCCCCAGTTTCTTGTGGGTCAAACTTAACGGAATAACTCATCATGATATGGTTGATTTTTTCCTCTTAGAAGGCATCAAGGTAACAAAGTAAATAAGCGATTTCATTGCCAAGAACCCTACCAACGCACAGCATCCTTGCTGACTTCTTACCTTGGGTCTGCATCTGTCAGTGTGCCTGATAGTTTTGTCTTCACAAATCACACCTGCTGAATGGGTTCAAGGACGGTGCTTTGAACAGAACAGTCTGCATGGGAACAGGGACCCATGGGAGCAGGGGGAAAGGGTGACCTCAGAGTCAGGGCACAGATGGGATGGAAAAACCTTATGTTAACTGCTCCTAAGTAATTACTTGCACATCTTAAATGAGGCATTTTGAATGTCTTTACCAAGGTCATTAGCTGTGTATGGAGCAAAAGCTTATTTTTAAAGTTTGACGTAGCCAGAGGAATGCTTTGTTCCTAATTTAGAGCACTTGTCCTGAGAGGTTCCAAGCTTCGGCAGCTGCTGCCGCCCACCACGTATGTGTCCACTTGTGGTGAAGTCCCAGAGCTTGGCAGCTCCATGGGGAGCCAACAAGCCCTGGGAGAAAGGTTGTTTGGGGGATATTTTGAAAAGAAAGGGATTTTTAAAAAAGACATAGTAAGTATGAGAGTTTGGATTCTATTTCCATAAATATTCTCTTCTCTCCTATTTCTGTTAGGAGCAGAGTGTGCTTTCTGGCCCTTTGGATTTGGGATTGATCATGTGACTTGCTTTGCTCAATAAAGTATTAGCAAATCTGAGGTGGACAGAGACTTCGTTGGAACTTGGGCTCTTCAGTTTGGTGATCTGCAGTGGGAAGAATTTCTGCTGGGCAGCTGCCTCTCCTAGGAGGAGCAAATCTAAATTCAAACCACAGCCTGGCTGACCCACACCTAAAGCAGAGTCAACCACCTGAGCCAAGTCTAGATTAGCCAACTGATAACTGTGATTGTGATGATAATGCTGTCGCTCTAAACTGCTTGGATATTTGTTACACAGCATTATTATGACAGCAGCTGACTAATACATGGAGTTAATGGTTATGTTTTTTCCTGCATTGGAGGGATGTGATACATTAAAATTCTTTTCACATAAGGGTATAGAAAGGGAGCTTCAGTCAGCTTCAGTCTGGATTTCTGAGACAAGAAGAAAGAGCCTGACACGGTGGGCTGTACAAAGATGTGAGCTGTCCCTGAAGTGAGCCTGTGGAGAACCAGGATTGGTAGATACCTACAGATGGCAGTAGGACAGTTAAGTTAATTTTGACTTACAGGTCTGAAAAGTTGGTTGAAATCTTCTAGTCCATAGAAACTACTTAAAAAATTGTCTGAAAGGTTTTGAAGTTGAAAATTTTAACTCTTTAACTTAAAATTGAAATATTTAGCCTCGATTTTCAGATACCTAGCTTCTCTCGAAAAATATTGGAGTGTCAGGAAATATTTTACCCACAGTTCTTTCTAATAATGTGGGAGCTGAGCATGTGTTCCCTCTTGACTTGATGTGTGATTTTCAATTTGCCAAAGCCTCTGCCATGCTCTATTACATGCTTTTAGTTGTTGTTGTTGTTGTTGTTGTGTGTGTGTGTGTGTGTGTGTGTGTGTGTTACTTGCCTTATTCTTGTAGGAACTTGAATTTGTGACATCTATTAACTCAACATCCCTCACCCATTATAAGGACATCCATAAAGGAGGTCCTTAAAATAAAGGTCCAAGTTCTTAGTTCAGAATAGATGTTCAATGGGATGACCTTGTCCAGGACTCTTCTGGTTGATGCCAGTTTTGATGTATCAATTTGCACGAGACATTCGTTTTTGCCTGCAGCTTTCCTTTGTAAAAGAGAAATAAAGAAAAATTATAAAGTCCTGTCTGACAGTTGATACTGGTTTTCAGTTGGGAGCTCAGGAGTGCCTCACATGACCCCTCCATTTACTCACAACAGGGTGACTTCTCTTGAAAGTATCTTGTATGTGGCTTAGAGAGTTCCAGAAATACAAGGTTGATGTCGTATTTGACCTGACCTTGAAAAATCATGCAGCATTGCTGTGGCTTCATTCTCCTGAATACAAGGCTGCCCAGATCAGGGCCATAGAAATCACCTGGTGCTGAATGACTAGGTCATATATGACAAAGTGAAGACCACCTAATGTTTATTCTTCTGTTCCAACAAAACCATCTGTCTCCATTCTGCATGTAATTTTTTGCTTCTCAGCCTGAACACATTAGGAGTGAACACTGATATATTCCAAGAGAACTAAGGCATGCATGGGCTTCATAAGGTCTTATAAAAATCTCAGAATTATGTGCAAAATCTGTCTTTTATACATGTATCAGTCAGAGTTCTCTGTGGCAGACACAGATTAAGAATTTATGAAGGGTAATGGATAGTTCGTAGCATCCCTGAAAGGTTCTGTGAATTAGTCTTGGAACAGATTGGACCAGCTCCAAAGTTACACTGCAGACTGTTCCAGGGAAGACCCTGCTCACATGCTCTTGGATAGTCATCACACTTCGCCCAGCTGCCATAGCGTGCTGGATCATCCACCCACTGCTGTTCCTGAGGTCTCAGTGCCTTTGCCTCTGTCCTAACCAGAATGGGTACAGTGTGCGCCTCCAGATGTCCTGTGCGTTTACATCCGAATCTTGATTCTCGGCCACATGTCTGCCAGAGTTAAAGCCATGGGAAGGGAATTTCTAGTGTCTCTTCTGGGGATGGGCAGCTTAATAGTGTGGAAACCCCCTCAAGTATAAGAAAATTGTTTATGAAGTGTTGAGAAAGCAAA
The DNA here is from genome assembly GCA_004363575.1 of Solenodon paradoxus. Lineage (NCBI taxonomy): Eukaryota > Metazoa > Chordata > Mammalia > Eulipotyphla > Solenodontidae > Solenodon > Solenodon paradoxus. Next base: position 150,624 of record RJWH01000598.1, on the reverse strand, counting down.
ACAAACATGAAAAGGTCACTTGTGAATGTGTACATATGTGTGTTTTTCTGAATCATGGGTTACTAGTTTTTATCAGATCTTTAAAGATTTCCCTAAACTCCACATACTAAGAATCACCGTCACATAGATTCAACTTGTATAAACATAGATCTTTTGACACCATTGTATATATAAGTTCATTATGCTTTTTCAGAATTAAGACTATGAGGTCCGATTAATTATATGTTTCTATTCCAATAATGTAATCAATTAGTAAATACCAGATAGATATTGACATATTTTTCTTTTTCTTTTTTTTCCTTTGTTAAATCTGTTTTGTATCCGTCTTTAGGATAATGGTTAAATGCAAAGTTCACTAAAGTCTTGTTTAACCAGAATGCTTATTTGAATGGACTTTTGTTTGACCTCTGCATAACAGAATGGCAAAAAGAAAAGAAAACAACAAAAATATTCACAGAAAACTCCCAAGAAGGATTGATTCTAAAAATATACTTTCAGGGGTGGCTTAAAGTAAGAATACACTCAGCACTACTTTCTATAATTTTCAATACTTGATGTGCAAGCAAATTTCCTGGAGACAGGATAAATGCTCAACCATTAAAAACAGACTTTTTTCACTATTTAGCGATAGCGGGAATATAGAATGAATCATTTTGGGGGATTCCACACCACATATAAGATTAGAATGAAAAAGTCCAAGGCACAGAGAGGGTGAGGCATTTTGTGTGAGATCAGCTTGTTTATAGCAGAGACTGAAATGGAATTTAGGACTACTTGTATCCAATCTGATGCCCTCTCTTCTAAGAGGAAGGTTTATAAGAAAAATGTTTGTACTAGGTAGTTACTGATGTGTAACAGATTATACCCCCGTCCTCAGCATTTAATAGCAAAAGCCAAAAATCATTTATACTTATGAATTTGCAACTTGACTGGGTGGATAAGCTGCTTTGGTTTAGATCCACTCTCCCAGCCTGGCTAGTTCTTGCATCCATGATCAGCTGCTGGTTGGCTGGGTGGCTTAGTTGGATTCATCTTGGTTGAATTCCATCACACACCTGGTGCTTCAGTCGGGAAAATTAGGTTAACTCTGTTTCATGAGATTTCTTATTCTCCAGCTCGCAAGCCAGGACTGTTCTCATGGTGGTGTCAGGGTTCTAAAAGATAGAAGTTGAGCTTGGGAAATGGAAAAATAGAGTCATCCCGTTCTACTAGCCAGAGCTCATTATAAGGCCGATCTAGATTCAATAATGAGAAGTTGACAGTACCTCTTGATGGCAGGATTTGCAAAGTTATATTACAAAAATATAAAAAGGCTGTGAAAAATTATTGCCATGTTTTCAATTAATTGCCCATAGATCAGTTCATTCATTCAAACTTTATTGATCATCATCCATTGTACCTGTCATCCAGTAAATCCAATATTGTATCCCTCAGGCTGCAATAGAGAAAAGAACAGTCTCGTACTAATATCTTAGAGAAAAATATCACATAACCTAATGTCTGTTTCTTTAGGCAATTTGGTGACTCAGGATTAAGTTTTATATTGCTGTCTTGAAAGCTATTAGTCCTTAAATTTGATATTACACTTTCTATAAAAATAATCACATAAAAATCCAGGCATAATTTAGTATGTATAAATTAAAATTGTCTTTGGTGAGAATAATTGACTTCTCAGAGGCGCAGCCAACAGGGAACTGTCAAGCTAGATGAGTTTTTACACATCTCAGAAAGAAATTGGAGCTCTAAATGCTAAATTTAGCTTAAAAGGATATCATACATACATTTGACAATTTGAAGGTCTTTAGATTAGAGGGACAGTTTTTGCTACCTCAATCAGGTATTTCCCTATCTAATTGCTATTTCAGCTGCAACATGTGAATGAGGTCATATGGTGCTCAGACACAATATATGAGTCATTTAACTTTCAAACTTCGACTGTTTTTCCAGGTTACCGACAATAATATATTTAAGATAAATGAATATAGGATATGGTTCAAGCTTGGACTAATAGTCCAAGCTTCATCAAAGGGGTCCTCCAGGAAAGCAGTTAAAAAGCTTCAATATCTACCCAACAGAAATTAAATAACTGTCTGCAGAGAACAACTAAAATACTAGAAAAAATGACAAATGAAATATTTTCTTTACTTTTTTTTTTTTAAAGGAAAAGTACAGGCAGGAATGAAGGTGGTAATAGGAAAGTAGGCAGGAAGAGAGAGAAGGAAGATGTAGCCCATTTACTTTTATTTAATTATTCACACTGGTTGTTCCCCCTGGGCCTGGGACTTGAACCCAGGGTTATGTGGCCTGTGTCCTCAGAGGCGATTGACCTAACCGCTACTCCACCAGAATATGTTACTGAATATTTTCTTAAAGGCAATGAAGAAATTAAAAGATAGCAAGTAATTGCCAGACCAAAATCTAAACAAAAGCTGATCATCCAAAAAAAGTAAGCAGAGTACTGAAGCCATTTTTATTTTGAAAATATTGATCTCTTTAGTTAAATTTGAACTTTAATTTTGATGGTCTCACTGAGACGAAAAAAGAAGCCTACCTCTTTTCAAATCAAATAATCTAATAGGAGAGCCTTCACACATTAGGCTAATCTCCCAAAAAGTGTTAGTATAAAGGAAAGGCAGAATTAACCCTGGCAATTAACCCTGGTAGAACCTGGAAAAATGTTTTTATCCTCAGATGGAAGGAAAAATAAACTTAAAGACGATGTATTTACAAACCAGTCTCATAACAATTTTCATCCTTAAAATGAACCCTAACATCCATTAATGGTTCAAAAACATTAAAAGAACAAAAGAAAACACTAAAAGGTATCTCTAGTTGGATACTCCTTTAGGCATTAGGTGGAAAAATACCCACACAATTTGTTCTGTCAGAAGATATTTCCATTCTAGGTCTCAAAGAATATGCATAAATAATTACTTAAGGAAAATAAGCACTATATGGTAAAAATTAATAATTCTACAAGAATGTACAGCACAATAAGTGAGAACTAGAGAAACTAAACTGTAAAACTGATGGATATATATCTTAATATACATAAAGAAAACGAAGTGGAAATAATCTTCAGAGAACAGACATTATGAAAAATGACTTAACAGTTTTAAAAGAGTATAAAATAAAACTTAAAAAAATACAAAAGCTGAAACAACGAACATCCCAATAGACAAATTTAACAGCAGATTAGACACAGCCAAAATGAATTGGAAGATAGGTCAGAATTAGGAATTAGGAATTTAGTTAAAAAATGATAGTTTTCTAAGAGGTCATTATAAAATCAATGTGCTGAATGGAACAAAAAGCAACTTGGCAACAGCAGAGAGGATTTAGGAGGGCATGCACAGCTGTAATAACTAATTTAAGGTACATGGTTATTCAGTCTCCCTTTGGGTTATATGAACTTAGGCAAGTAGTCAATAAAAGAAATAGCATAGAATGTGGCCTTGTATCCACAGAATTAGAATTCAACACATGATAAAATAGAATAATCTAATATATTGCATATCACGGGCCACTGGACTAGAAAAAGTGGAGTATGGCATTAAGTATATTTAAGTGAAAATTCCAGTATGCCAAGTCTTAAAAGCAGAGAAGGGAAAATTTGGGGATTAATCATCACCAAACTTTCAAGCAGTGAGAACAGAATGGATGGGTTATATGGAAATCTCCAAGGGCGCTCTGTCTTCATCAGTTTGGCCAATTGAACAACCTTTTACCTTATATATCATAGAAGTGTGTCGTTGTCTTAAAGGATATTTTAAATTAGCTCAGGCATCTTGGGTATAAAGACCTTTCTTCGTGAGTTCAGAAATATTTGTATGATAGGCATTAACTTTATACAATTCAATTTAGCTTATTTTCTGAGTACCTTTCTGCTAAAATTGTCTTAGTTAATTCTTTTTAGTTGCAGCTATATCTCAGAAGGCTTGTATAGTGACAAGGTAAGGATATACCTTAACTTCAGTTAATTTTTCTATGCAATCCTCCACTGAGTCAGCCTTTGTTCTGGTTTGTTTCTGTCTTCCTGGCTCATTTATATCAATGATTCTCTCTGCTTTCTCAGTTCTATCTTGGGAGTTTTGAAATTTTTCTGTTGTTTTCATGAATGTGTTTTCTAGGATACAGAAATTTCTTGAAGCTAAGTAACATTTGATAAGATTGACTGTGCTCTTCTTGAGGCTTATTTCTTTTGTACTTGCATAAAGAGGCAAAATTCCCCTCTTAGGAAATCTCTGATATCTATATCTTTAAAAAATGATAATATTTATTGAGGTAACTTTGATTTACATAGCAATAAAAGCCCATATATGTCGGTTCACCATTTGTTAAATATAAGACCCACCCTCACACCCACAACTAAATTATTAAAGTCCTCCACTACAGCCCATTGGACAGTGCCCACCCCTTTGCTCCCTACCTCTTATGCATGGATAACTTTGGTTCTACTGACAATGTCCAAGGGTTGGTTTTGTTTTCTCTGTCCCTTTGCTTTGTTACTTTATATTCCACATATTAATGAGATGATCCGGTATTAGTTGTTATTCCTCTGACTTACTTCACTTAGTATAATAACCTCTAGTTCCATCCATGTCATCACAGATGACAGAATTTCATCTTTTTTTAGGGTTATGCAGTATTCCATGGTATATATATATATATATACCACATTTTTATCCATTTATCTGACAATAGGCATTTAGGTAATTTCCAATATTCTTGGCTACTGTATTTACAATGAACATGAAGGTATAGGTAATTCTATAGATTAATATTTTTATGGTTTTATGGTTAAATACAAAACATGAGGATGATAGGATTGTATAGGATTTCTATTCTTTATTTTTTTAGTAATCTCCATGCTACTTTCCATTAAGGTTAAGACACCTATATTCTTAATACATCTCTTTATTTCTCCCAGTTCAGGTCAAAGCTTCTTTGATTCATAATTTTTCTCACTTTGCCCATAACTGGATCATCTCCATTCTGCTAAGTATGCATGCTATTGAATGATAAAGCCCAGGAGAAGAGATCCACGTATTTCTAGCTTTCCACCTTGCTGCTTGCTTCCTTTCCCTGAGACGTGGAACACAGAATGGCTTAGCTGTTTGAATAGAGAAAAGGACAAATGAAGAAAATTCTTTGGAAAAAGACTACCTTATTTTATACATAAAATATTTTCCATGCAGAATATTCAGCTATTAAAAAAGATGAAATCTGGCCATTTATAATTTGAATGGACCAAGAAGGCATTATGCTTAGTGAAATAATCTAGACAAGAGAAAGACAAACATTGTATGATTTCACTCATGTGTAGTATGCAGAGAAACGAAACTGAAAAATGAGCCAAGTAAGACAAAAATAGACTTAAGTCTATAGAATCAAATCAGTGATGATCAGAAGGAAAAGGGGAGAGGTGTGGCAAATTGGGTGAAAGAGGAAATGACGTATGTGGTGAAAGATAGAACTAGACTGTTGGTGGTAAACTCAGTGTGTTTTTACATGAGGCACACCTTAAACCTATGCAATGTATTGGTCAATAAAATGTTTAAAAAAACACACCTTTTTTCCAGCTGCTTATACTTGGATAGCCCTAGATCCAGTCAAGAGGAGTTGCTGTCTTGAACCCCTAGTATTCAAGGGTCACACCCTGGCCTTTCTCTGGCTGTGCCTCCCCCACTGAGAGGCACTTGCTGAGCCTACAGCATATGCCTACCTGGAGATCATACACCATTTTCAGGCCACACTCAGTTTTCCAGAATTCTTTGTCCAAATGCCCATAAGCCCATGTGTAGGGACAGCACATGTCTCTTCCCGGGGTCTCTCCCCATTAGAGTGTATGAAGTTGGATATGTTCACTTATGGTTCACTAATAGATGGGTAAAGGATGGTTTGAGGTTTAACGATGAAAGACTTTTGAACTCTTTTCTGGGTAGTATAAAAATCAGTTTATTTGATTCTTCTGTGTATGACACAGATGGTAGGAGCCTTTTTCTTTTTTTTTAAGGAAAGTGCAGACAGGAATGAAGATCAGTAGGCAGGTAGGCAGGAAGAGAGAGGAGGAAGTATTTAATTAGTTGATCATCTTGTGTTTGTCCTGGCCCCAGGGCAAAAACCCAGGCCTTTGGGATAAATGTGGACTAGGCTGGTCAGAGGCCATGGCCTTAAACACTAAGACAAAAGGAAACAAAGAGCTTATTTTGATGTGTTTGATGTGCTGAGTGATAGGATATCTCCAGAGACCATCTGAGATAAGTCCCTGTTTGCCTAGAAAGTCTTTCGTTTCCCTGCCTGAGTATGCTTCCCAGTCAGAGGAGAATGTTTGGTCAATGGATGGGACAGGTTCAAAGTATTAAGGAGCTAATGCCTTAGAGTGAGCCCTTAATCAATGAAGAATGGGTATATAAGTGGGTAAATATCATAGATTGGTGAGTTAATGGTGAGGGATATTGTAAAATCCTCCTGAGGGTGCCTACTCAGACTGGGCCTAGGTGCTCACAGTGATAACATGCCTACTGACTGCTTATTATCACATGCTTGTCTTAATGAAGGAAAACAGAAGTGAGAAAGAAAATATAATTGAGTACTGAGAGATGTTTGGAAAGCAGATTTTTTTTTTTTTTTGTAATCTGTGAAAATCATTTACCCTAACTGGAATCCGTCCATATAGGGAAAAGTATTTTTTAAGCAATCCTATAATATGTTGTGAATCAAATCCTAGCTTAGTATTTCAAATAGAAATTTAGGTATGCATTCATCTGCCAAATAAACTACTCGGACCCCAAAATTTCTTTCAGTGGGATTTGGACTATACCTAGGTCAAACAATTTGGAGTTGCCTTCTGCTGCAGGTAAGTGGGGAGTGACTTAGGGAAGCAACTCTCAGAGGATAAAAATATGTAAAGGATACTGGATACGAAAGACCCTATCCCAGGATGGGTGTGTCCATACGCATGCACATGTGAAGTATCAGCACTTCCATGATAATGATGTAAATTAAATTAAATATGCTCGTTTAGGTGTGCCCTGGCAGAGGAGCATGGTCTGCTGCCTTTCCTGAGAGCACAGTCTACATACATTCCAAGGACCTGAGTTCTAATCCAGGGCCAGGGGAACAGCCCAGATGAGCAGTTAAATAAAATAAAGTGCTTCTTCCTCCCTATCTCTCTGTCTCTGCTCAGCTTCATTCCTGCCTGAACTATTCTTAATATATATAATATATATATATATAATATGAATGTATGTGTGTGTATGTGTGTGTGTGTGTGTGTGTGTAGAGACATGCAATCTCATTCATTTTGAATGAGTGGCCTTAAAGACATACTTATCTGGACATGATTACGTTCAAGAAACCTGGATTCCAGGGTGACTCTGGGGCCGAGTCAGTACCTAAAACAGAGTAGGTGTTTATGAAATATGTGTTGATTGAATGTATTACCAGGATGATGTGAATATGGGAGTATTTATATTCTCTTATAGTGTAATAATATTCCTTTTTTTGCTTGCTTAGCTTGTGATACTTAAGGAGGCCGAATTAGCATGAGAACATTCAGGAAGTATGGAATGATTTACATTAGAAAGGTTAAAGGATTACTCAAAAGGTTAAAGATGGCTGAAGAAAACAGTTAAGTTCAGAGATGAAGGCAAGTGGGAAGAAGACAAGAGCCCACACAGATCGGAGCTTGAGAGAGATTTGGGGGGGCATCTCCTTTATCTGTTAAAATCACATGCAGAGAGAGAAAGGGATGGGAGAAAGCAGTTGCAAGAGATTTTTGTAGCACATTATGAATCAAATCCTATTTTGGCACATTTTATAGCGATTTCAGTACTAATTGATCTCTCCTTTTCAGCTATGTTTCTAGTCTTGACTGTAATACTACCTGGCGATTGGGTTTCTTATTAGTTTTAAATAATGAATAAGTAATCTTATGTTCTTATAAAACATATTTATTTGCTATAAAAAGTCACCTTCCTTCCGCCATAGCATGCCTAACAGCCCCCTGCTCCCACACCTCGGAGCAGCAGCCCCAGGAGGGGGCGGCCACTGGCCAGCAGCAGCGTGAGGGCGGCAGCACCCGCAAGCCAGCGGTGCCCCGCAAGCAGGGCAAGGTGCTGTCGCTCAGAGGCAGCAACAAGACCGCGACCCTCAACCCCATGACTTTGACCAATATTCTCTCGTCGCCTTGCTTCAAAGTACAGCTCTATGAGTTGAGATACCACAAGGTGGAGGATGCGATCTACTTTAAGGGCAGGCCCATGGAACTGTGGGAGGAGGGAAGCAGGAAGACAGCAGGCTCCATGGGGATGTAGCCAGAAGTTCGAGGTGATGGGACAGGAGGAATTGCTTCCACAGCTTTTTGCCTGTTATGCAAATTATTTACGCTGAAATTAACATGCAGGCAAGCGATGGGTGTCATAGCAAACAGACTCTCCATACATTCGCGCCCTTGGATTTATGGACGCAAAGCATACAGAGCCCCCTGTGGATCGATAGGGTTGGTTTGAATCCTTTCTAGATGAAGAGGATCTAGATGGGAGGGCTGATGGAGGCTGTGCAATGACCATCAGAGAAATGCCGCAATCTTTTCTCATACAACTGGAGTGGTTTTCTACCTTGTTTCTAAGAATTCCGGTTCCAGTCCTGAAGAATATCCATCAGCAGATTAAAACCCAGCCTAGAAAACTCAAAAAAGATTGAAAGTAAAGCACTGAAGAAGCAGACATGTTGAATGCAGACTTTCGAGGTCTCCAAGGAGATTGCTGAGTCCATGAAGGACCCCAAGGAGATCAAGAAGTAGACATCATCATGGCAGAGGTCATGGGTCTTCCAGTTTTGACGGAGAGTTAGAAGGAACACCAGCGACCAGAGACTCAAAGATAGGGAGAAAGAAAGGGAAGATCCTGATCTTTTGATTAGGTGTTAGAGCACAGGCATAGCAGGAGTAGAGAAAGACTTAGACATCATAGTAGAAGTTGTGATAGAAAAGGGGATAGAAGGGACAGGGATGGGAAAAGAGAAAGAAAATGAGAGAGGTAAAGAAGAGATTGGGACCAGATAAGAAAAGGCGTAATGATGGAGAAAAGGAGAGAGAGCCATCAAGAGCACAGTCTAAAGAAGGGAGAAGTGGGGGTGAAGCAGAAGAGAAGAAGCACGAAGAAGATAAAAATGATAGGCAATAGAGAGATGACAAAAAAATATTCCAAGAAAGAAAAAACCAAGTAAAGTAGAAGCAGAGAAAGGAAACAGAAGTAGAAGTAGAAATGCAGGGAAAGGCAGCAGAAGCAGGAGCGAAGAGAAATCCAATAAACATAAAAATGAAAGCAAAGAAGAATCAAGTAAGTGCCAGTCAAGGAAGAACTGACAGTGTTGAAAAATCAAGAAAACAGCAACATATGCTTAGCAAAGAAAAACCTAGATAGTGTAGCAGAAGCAAAGAATGTTCCCATGAACAAGATCACAAGACCAGTCTGACAAACAGGATCACCACAGGAACCGAAATATAGAACCAGAGAGTCAAGAAAAACAACATAAAAACAAAGAGACTGTGTGAATTTTTTTTTATAAAAGTGGGTCACATTGAATTGTATAAATATTTTATTAAATCGGCATCTCTCCCCTTCCCATGTCTCCCAGTTGAGACTGGGCCACAGTTACACACTCTTTAAGCAATCTTTAGGCTGCATTTTCATTTCCACTTTTGTGTAGAGAAGTACCTTTGTAATCCCTTTTATTACACTGATGCTTCCATCTATCGATGTTGAGTTGACACACGATGCACAGATAGTTCTTGCATTTTATTTGTTTAATTGCTTTTGTACGGTCTGGACCTGTGTCCTGAAAATGTTTTAGTTCTTTCAGCATGGTTCCCATGGTGATTAGATTTGTATAAGGCAATAAACTGCCACTGATTCTAGTTTTGCTTTGTAGGTATAAGATTATGGTTGTGTGCATGGCTGTGCTTTTTGTCATAGAATGCTAAAGACTTGGAGAATGGAGCTTGGATGCCTGTTGTAGGAGAATGATGTGCTTTCAGTGTACATGAAGGCAGCAGTTGTAGGATTAACATTCTCACTCATTGTTCAGTATTTTGGAAGGCTCTTGTTAATATGTTACACTTAATATTCTTCACAGTCAACTTCAGAGAGAATTTATGAGAAGGGAGCTTCTGATGCACAAGTTTGAATTAGACTGTGATTTGATGAAAAGTCTTGTTAGCATTCTACCTCAAAGGGACACTGTTAGTATGCCTAAGATATATTTACTTAGTTTTCGTTTTTTTTTATTTGAAGAAATAAATAACATGTAATCCTTTTTGTGTGAGTTCTTTCTCAGACTTTAAAGTACTGCATTAAAGGGAAAATTAATGAATACTGCCTAGGCATTCCTACAGCAACCCGATACTAAGGTGAAATTGGGAGAGGATGTGGTGGATGACTAGAGAAATAGATTTGAGCCTCACACTTCCAAATCATTTTTATAAGTGGAAAATATTTAAATTATGAAACAGCTTAATATAGTGTCCTTTTTTAAAAAATTCAAAATGTTTTTATTGATCACAAAGATTGCTGTTTGAGTTTTTAAACAATCTAGAATAGACAAGTATTAAAGTAATGCTATGTTGTATTATTTATGATTATCAGAAAATTATTTGATAGATTGTTCTTATGACTTGTATTCTGATTCCAAAGATACATCATGAGTGTAGAATAAATATTGGATTGAATTCTTAGAAAAAGAAAAGAAATTAAAAAATAAGGATATAATATTTCGGTGATTCTAAAATATGTTTATTTTTAACCTTTCTGAAATTGCAATGTGACTTTATATTTGATGAGGAGTCATAGTTTAATTAGTAAACTTTTCTTTGTTATTAATACACACATCTCTTATTGGTACATTAAACTTTCTGACAGTTTGGTAACACATTATGTAATTTCCTTCAACTTTTAAAGGCTAAGCAGCAAATATTTCCATGGAAATGTTCAAATTTTCACTTGTCCCTAAGAAATTTCAATCAGTAGGAAATCCACTGGATCCCAGTGAATTCAACCTACATTTGTCAGACTTTAGCATCCTGTTTTTAGAAATATGGAAAAAGTAAACAAATATTTGACATTTAGTAAAAATAATAGATGAACAAATGACTCTTTGCATTCACAGAGAAGATAATTAGCAATATTTTCCACCTAGAACTATCAAGTGGCCTAGGGAAGCATAATAATTGGAAGAACCTTCCTAAGACAGAGTTTTGGGATAGACAGGCATAAAAGGATTGGGCAAAAATCAAGAAAGGAGACCCAGGTTTTAAAATAAATATCCACCCAATTAAGAAATGGGCAAAGGATTTGCACAGGTGTTTCTCCAAAGATATACATATGGTCGAGATACAAACATCATTAGTCTTTAGGAAGTTGAAAATCAAAACCACAATGAAATGTTACTTTAAAGACAGGCAACTATCATCATCATTATCATCATCATTTGGAAAACAAGCGTTTGCAGGGATGTGAGAGATTGGAACCGTCGTTCATTGTTAGGAATGTAAAATGTGCAATTACATTAGAAATCTATTGTTAGACAGTTGCTCAAATAGTTAAACATAGAGTTTTCAGTAATTCTATTTCTAGGTGTATACCCATACAGTCTCTCAGCTGACATATCACCTATCACCAGGCAAGTGGGTAAACTAGTTTTTAGATGATTTTAGTGGATGCCCCAGACATTGTGGGTAGAGATTAAGTCATCCCTTGTGAGTCCTGCCTGAATTCTTGACTACAAAACTTTGAGAGGTAAGAGATAATCCTTATTGTGCCATTAGGTTTTGGAGTAATGTGTAACACAGTAATAGGTAATAAACTGAATTTGGAGAACCGATGGGGCATCCTCCTAACTCACATGTATATTTTTTCTTTATTTTTGTAAGTTAATGTTGCTGACTTTTACCAATTGTTTTATAAGAAAATATATTTCCAGTATTCTGTCAGCTCTTGTCACTTGCACTATTCGTCAAAAAACTTTGACTGTTTTGCCTTTCTGACCTTGGGTCAAAGAAAGAACACAGGTTGGAGAGAAGAATGGAAGTAGAAAGTTCCAATACGAGGTAATGAACAAGAGCAGTGCCCCTCCTGGATGGAGGTGGTGGGGGGACAGAGTAATACTACCTGTGCCTGCTTGCACAAGCATTACATCATCTCAGCTTCCTGCCCAGAAACAGACGTACTCTTGTCAGGGTGGGCATTTCTTCTGTAGAGACTGCTGTTATGCTCCCTCCCACCATCCTACTCATCAAAAGAAGACTGATCATGACACCAAGAAATACCAGCTCGTTTGTGTTAAGAAATGTTTATTGTATCCTTTGGATTTGTGATGAGAGCACATAAAATTACAAGTGAAGAAACATCATGCCACAAAATTGCATAGAATTATTACAAAAATGTGAATTATGCATTTTAAATAATCTGAGATAGAACCAAAATATGTACATGTTTAAGAGCTTCAAATACTTTGTCCTATCTTTTTTTTCTTCTCAAGAGCAAACATCACAATGTCCAATCCATCACAGACAGTATCTATACAATACACAAGCGCAACATTAAATTCAAATTAATGCAAGCAATGGTCCTTTCTTTTGGAATTATTTAATGACTGCGTATCTATTACAGGAGTATTATTTAATGTCTGGCAATACTGAACCTTTAAAATGAAATGTTAAAAACCAAAAAAAACCCCAAAACAAAAACAAACCACATGGCATGTCATTAGAACTTGGAAACTTGGTTTACACGGCCAAAACCACGTTATTCTCAGTAGTGTGAAGGTATCAGAGGGGCACAGTCTAATTGAATACACAGCTCTACTCTCTATTTAGGAAAAAACCACAGTACAGAAGTTCACACATTCAACAAAGAACAAGGCAAATACATAAAGGCACAAGACTGCACATCATATAGACCCTTTTTCTTTATCTTAATCTATTTCAAGTAATATTAATATTATTAAATGATAATGTCACTGTAGTAGTTTCAATGATGCAAGATGGACAGTGTTACACACTACCCCACAACTGCAAAAAAGTGTCATTATACAGATATAAAAATGTGATTACAGTAAATTGCCAAATACAAATGTATTGTAAAATGACTAGTCACTAAGATAATGAAATTCAACTACCAAAACAGTTTTGTGTAGGTCAAGGTTACTCAGCCTTAGTTTATTTTGGACTAAAATGCAATACAATGTTCGGTAATAATCACGACTGTGTTTGGTTATGAATGCTATTATGAGTTCATTCTTTTGTAATTTTAGACAGTCTATAATTTTGTTTATAAAAATGCAGCATTCCATTTTGACCATTCTTGCTTCCTTATGATAATGCCTTTCTTTCAAAGTGCAAAAGTAGAATGATTTACAAAATATTTCTATTTCAGTGGAAGTTAAGGTTTATTAAGCGTCTGATTAACACCCCAAATCTTTCAGATCAAAATACGGTCATCCCCAAAGAGGATGGAATTTTCCTCCTTGTGACTCACTAGATGTGTTTTTTTTAATCAACTATTCTTTCCTAATGTTTGAATGAAGCCTTCTTCTTGATTAAAACTTAACTGTGATCCCTAGTTATTGCTTAAAGTTAAATAAAATATTTTTCATAAAAATATTCTTGAAACATAATTTTGAGGACACGACTTTTTTGTGTATTCAAATGTTTTTCGAAGCTACATCAGATACGATTTATTTTCTAAGTAAAGCTGTAAGCAACTTGCTTCACAGCGTTATGTCAACATTCCTTGTGTTACTCTCTATATTTTCCTCTCTATATTATACTCTCTTAAGACATTTCAATACTATTTTTTTTATCAATTTTACCATGTTATAATTTGTTACTCATATTGCCACCTAGCATAGAAACTTAACAAAAGTTACAGTTAAGTGAACTAATTGTCCATGGTAAAAACATATGTTAAATACTTTTTATTAGACTATAATTGAAATCTGTTAAGCTTAAAAATTATGACTGGTACTAATAAATTTCCATATTGTTGTCCTACACATTTAAAGAATATTCTAATCATTAAAGCAGAAATAACTTCTGATACTTAAAATCCAGTCTTGATCTTTCAAAATATATATCAAATTCATATTCTAACTTCTTAATATACCTAACTTGCATCAACAGTTTCATCATTTCTTAGTATTTCAATATAATTTAATATTTACATCATTTAGATGTCATAGATTTAAATTATTTAGACCATCTTCTTATCTATCCCTGAATTTGTTTTTAAGTCTGGTGGGAGAAATTTGAATCACTGCCAATTAAGAAGCACATCTACATTCTTATCAATGTGTGTATATTTATGTGCATTTGTGTGTGGGTTCACTTACATGGTGAGTGCATACATATATACATTGAGATAATATGTATCACTTACATGTGGGTCTGTGTATTCTTTAGATTAATGTTCAGTCTTTATCTTAAAAATAAATGAACCATAAAAAAGTCAGACAGCAAAATAACTACTGGAACCTCTTCTATCTGGCTGAATTTCTGCTCAAATACAGCAGCTCAACTATTTCTATTCAACTGAAAAGACTCTATTTAGTCAGATCAGGTCAATAAACAATGAATAACCAGACACTGAGTGCAAGTAATCAACTTGGATAGCACACAGTCTGGAAGTGTGTGGTCAACTTGCCATGCAGTCAAATGTACAAGCCACGGTGCCAAGTCTTGTCTTGGGAGAGCTTCACTGGGCAAGGATACAACCAAGTGATTATTTTTTCAAGAAAGAAAACTGGAATATTTGAATCACTATGGTATCTAATAAAGCTATGTTAGTGACAAACACACTGATGCCTAGATGATAAATAAATTAGCAAACTACAAGCCACCAGTGCTTGCAAAGCAAAGGATAAAACAATTTAATATAGACGTTAACTTGAAAATATGCTAGTTGAGGGGCAGTTAGGAAAACAAAAATGCTGTTCAATAGTGTTAAATCGTGCTATGCATTTCTCCATCTATGTCTATTACTTTTAAATACTTTACACCAGAGTTTCAAATAAAAACACAAGCTTTATTTTCTTCAACGAAGACTCTGTCCTTCATTAAATATTCCATGGAGACTGGAAGTTTCCTGCTTTGAATTTACGCTGGAAAGAAAGTAAAAATCTCACATACATGCACTCTCCACTAGTAGCAGACCGGCTGTAGTTTCCATATAACACATAGAGCCTGGGCATGGGGACATCTGCAAGGATCCTTCTGGAACTCTCTCTTTGGTATGGATTTTAGGATAGGGATGCTTCTCAGGAAGATGCTTATGGGCAGTGATCTTTGTAATAAGAGAGAGTCCAATGGAGCTTTAGTGGCCATGCATGTTCTGGAGGCCGGGCAGGAACAATCACAGAGGCGTGTCAAACTCCTTTCCTGGGTTGACTCCTTCCAACTCCTCACTGGAGGGAGGTTTGTGGTTCAGTTTTCCAGGGTCTGTGGCCAGGGAGGGAGGGGCAGAACTGTGATTGCTGTCTTGGCTGATCTTCCCTTTCATGGCTTCCTGCACGAACTCCAAAATCTCCAGGGGAAGTCTCTTGAACTTGTCTTGGTACTCTTGCTCCAGCTCCATCTGCAGCTGGGAGACACCAAGAAAATAGGAGGATTTTAGATCATTTAGATTTCTATAACCATTATGCAAAAACTCTTTGAAAAGGGATGTAGAAAGACAGGTGAGGAATAAATGAATTTATGTATCATCCACTGATGTTAGAGATGATGTTAACACTACATTTAGCTGGACATGTCATTTGTGCACAGCTGAAAGTCATTTCACGTTATGTGTAGCATAATAAGACTACAGACTTGTAATCATATAAATAAATATATCCCTACATACACACACACATGTGCACACACAGGTAAATCTTGAAAAAGTCTTTAGAAGTAATTTGCAAAGATCTGAAGTTCTAAGACTGGCTGGAAGCTACTGATAGCTGGGAGCATCAAGGTCAGCCATGAATCGTTGGGAAGAGTCAACAGGCTGACTGGAGTGAACAGAGAATCTAGGAGTGGGCTTTATGAAGAGCAGTGTCACCCAGAACCTGGGAAGTCAATGATGATGCTTCTTGAGAGAATCTCAATGCATTTTTAAAAATATTATTGAAGGAACATTGCATCATAATATAATATGGATTTAAAGTGTGTATCATCATAAATCAGCATCTGTATAAAATGTTTTTACAAACCGATCATACCCATGCAACCAATTTTAATCTCTATTTTGTCTTCTTTTATCACTTCTTTATTTAATCCCTTTCTTCATTTTTTTTTTTTTTTTTTTTAAAGAACGGTACAGGCAGGAATGAAGGCAAGCAGGCAGGCAGGCAGGAAGAAACATTTGATTTAGTTGTTCGACTTGTTTATTCCCTCTGCCCAGCCCTGGGTCTTGAACCCGGGACCCGGCAGTTTATGGTGGACTACGCCTGGTATACCAAACTGCTAAGGTACCAGAGATGATGACTTCATTATAGTTTTAATTTGTAAGCTGCTTTAGTTACCTTTTAAACTGTCTTTTAATTTATCTGTTTAACCATCGGGAGAATTTTCAGGCTTTTAAAGGCCACAGAATCCTTTCCTCTGATGTAGACTTTTGTGGAGGCCTTATCATAAAGCAACAAAAGCTGGGATTCTTGGGCAGAAACGGTGGGAGGGACAGGGCATCAGTGGTGCCTGCTTGGGAAGCTCTGCTGTGCTGAGCCCAAATGAAACGCAGATTTTTAAATAAAATTCCTTTTGCTTATTGAATGGTCAACAGAGAACACAATGTGGAGGTAGCTAGCAAGACTTTCCTTAAAAGCTTTTTCTTTTCATGCTTTTTAAACTTCAAGATCAACACAAATTGTCTGGGACCTTGATTTTGGTTCCGATTCAGTAGATCTGGGTAGGACTGAAGATCTTGCATTTCCTAGCAGCTCCGGGTGATACAGGCAACTAGTCCACTTTGGACACACTGAGCATCTTCCTGTCCTGATTCTACTCTAAACTCCGATTTTACTCTTTGTCTCGTCCTTGCTTGTATGTCCTCTATGTTGTGGCCCTCAGGGCAACCTCTGGTGCTGGCTCTGGCCCCTGGGCTTTAGCAGTTCTCAGGACGTGTGGCTCTCCATGTCCAGATCCCCTTTCTTCACCAACATTCTGGACCGACCGTACCAGCAGCATGAGGAGGGCGTAGCCTTTGGTATGATTTCTTTTTGCTCTCGTTTCTCTGCCAGAGAACTTTTGCCAAGCTTAGTTATTTAATACAGGTCCATCATCCTTCACTGGCAATTCTGAACTTTCCACATTTGAAAATGTGTCCTAAACTCATTGACATTACAGATGTATATTTATAATCTCTATTTATCTGCCCATGCATGGTAGATATACACATCCTTTTATTACAAGGGACTCAGATTCTATCCCTGGTGCATTATGCTCATGGTATAGGCAACATACATACGCATGACATTACCTTTATAAGATCAGAAAACATACATGAATTCTGAAAAGGAACAGGAGGCCCCTAAGGTCTCAGATCATGGATTGTGGATCTTTTGAGTGGGTTCAAAAAAAATCAAAAGTGCCAGATAAAAATGACATGGCCTGAGTATTGACAGCCAACTATTCTCCCCAGAAATAAAATATGTGGTATTTATGAACAGATTGTGCTGCACTTTGAATTCTAGCAAACAAAGGAGGAAATGGGCTATGATGGGCACCCATGGGACCCTGAGATTCACAGGGCCAGATGGAGCAAAGGCACCATCACACACAGCCCCACCCTCAGTGTTGGAACAGGTGAAGCCCTGGAGCTTCGGAGACAAGAAGACGGTGGCCACTTCTTTCCCAGGTGCCCTCCACATTTAGAAAGAGGCAGGCCACAATCTTTTGCTTGAGTGAAATCTTACCCTGGTCTTTGACAGTTTCCATTTACCACCCTCCAGGTCTTGTCATCAATTTTCCTCAGTTTTAATTTAGCAATACATGCACTTAAAGTATCCTTTCCAAGGAACGTAGGAAAAGAGAGAAAAGGGAGCCCTGGCTTGCTGTTTTCACTAAGGTTAGGTTTGGGAAACCTATTATTGTAGCTGTCAATTTCTCCACAGTCATTGGTGGACAAGAACCCATGGTGCTTGATAGTGTTGTCTTTTTTAAGTTTTTTTTACATAAAACACAAACATAAAATATAAGAAAATGCCAATACTTAAACTAATATTTTCTAATAATTTTCATAATCTAACTTAATAATTGTGATTTGCACTCAACCTCCACACCACCAAATTAATCCTCTGTAACACCAGCTAGTTGGAATCAATTCTGATATCTGCCGAGGGACAGCATCAGATCCTATAGGTGAAGGGCAGTCTTGCAAGGCTGTCGCCCTTGCCCCTTCAGATGCCAATCTCCATTCCAGGTTGTTCCTTTTGCTTCTAGCCAAATGACTATAGATTGAAAGCTTCAGCCACCCTCTCGGTGGTCTGGATTAATTTGCTAGAGAGTGGCTCACAGAATTCAAAGAAACATTTTTCTTACTAGATTACTTGTTTATTATAAATGTGACTCAAGAACTACCAGAGGGAAAAGATACGCAGGGCAGGTATGGAGAGAGACGGGCAGTTTCCATACTCTCTGTGCACCCCTTCCTCAGTGTGTCCTTCCCCAGATGTCTGACTTGAAGACTTTCCTTTCTGGGTTTTTATGGAAGCTTCATTAATGGGCAGTGTGGATTCATGGGCCATTGGTGACTGAATTCAGTCTCCTGTCCCTCTCCCCTCTCCTGGAATCAGGGCATGAGATTGAAATCTAACCCTCTAATCAAGGGTTGGGCACCAAAGCAGAATCCTGATCTCCCTTATTTGACCTTAATAGCCTTCCCACAGTCACCTCATTAACATAACACAAGATAGCTTTATAACTCTTACTACTGAGGAAATTCAAAGTGTTTTAGAAGCTCTGTCCCAGGTACTGGGACAGAGACCGAATATATATTCCTTATTATGAATGATACTATCACAATAATAATAATAATAATAATAATAATAATAATAATAAAATACCATTATTTCACTTTACTAAGTATTTTAAGTAATTTTAATAACTCAGTTATATGTTATATGTATGTATATATATATGTATTATCTTTTTATATCATATTGTGACCTTTTATCATAGATTAGTAGGAGATTTTATTGTATTATAAACCATTTTAATAAATTAAAATAATACAGTGTTACAAACCAATATTACCTCAAACAGAAATTAAAATTTACTAAATACATTAAATTCACTTATATAATTGACATTTATTTTGAATTATATTTTATATTGATATTAATGCTGTATATTTTCCTCTTTAAAATCAGTGATTAATGAATTCATTAAAAATTGCATTTATTATAAATTTTAAGTTAGAGCTTTTCTATTTATTTTTTTCTTCTTATAAATGGAAGATGTATTTGTTGTTAGAAAATATGAAAAGGATACAGGACGAGAGCTGACTCTGTTCCAGAAAATCTCCATCCATTAGGAGTCTAGTACTACTCCAGTCCAAAGGCTGCAAACTCAGATGTTTAGAGGCGAGTCATGAAAACAGAGAAGCAGGACTTGTGCAAGAAAGGAGGGGTCCTGGGAGGTCTGCAGAGCTGGAGAGGACATCTGCAGTTCATAGTGGGGGCTAGAAATTCAGCTCCAGCTGATGCTTACCAGATCCATGTTTTTCAAGAGAAGTCAGAAAACTCAAATACAAATTCTCCTGATTTTTTTTTTTTTAATCATTGACAGTCAATTCACAAAACACTCACGAGTCCCACTGGACTTTTAGGGGAGCCTCTAACTTCTATCCTAGCAGATCTAAATCTGGTTTAGACCAGGAGGTTGGAGAAATTAGATCCAATTGTAGGATCCCAGTATGGATCTCTCCAGAATTTCCCTTTCCACATCCTGTACTTCAGATTGTCCTCCACACACCAGTGCTAGATCTTTTTCTTTTTCTTTTTTTCAGGAATGAAAGCAAATAGGCAAACAGGCAGAAGACAGGAGGAAGAAGCATTTAGTTCTTTTTATTTAGTTGTACATCTTGGTTGTTACCTATGGCCCTGGGACACGAACCCAGGTCCTTGGGATGTGTATGGACTGTACTTGGCCAGAAGCGGTGGACCTAACTGCTATTCCACCAGGAAGTGCCAAGGTTTCCTCTTACTGATGCCTCTGTTGGGATTCAGTGCCCTCCCATCTAATGGCCATATTTCAGTTCACATACTCAAAAGTGTTATTGCCACTTTGCAATTCAGGCTGCTTATTCCACTGGAACGGTAGGTGAAGTATACAAATAACAGCAATCGTTTGCCCTTCTTTGTGGTCATGGCCTTTGTAGTTCCTTCTATCAAAGGGTAGGATATATTTTTTTATCCTTGAATATGGGGATGTCTTGTGATTTGCTTTGTCTAGTTGAAGAAAGAGCCAGAGTGATAATACATCATTTTAAAAAACTTGTGTTGACACACCTGGGAGGCCTAGCAGAAAAGACGACTGCATGTATTCCATGTACATCCCAAGGACCCATGTTTGAGAACTGGGGTGGGGTGGGGTGGCAGAGGGTGGGCAACCAGGATGAACAAGGAAGAGGAATAAATGCCGAAAAAAATGGGGAAGCAGACTGTGTATTTCTGCTCTCTTTTTTGGGTGCTTATTCAGCCATCATGTGAAGAAGCTTAGGTTAGGAGACATGGTCTGTTCTATCTTTCTCCATCATCAGTCAACTGTGAGACAGGAAAGTGAAGCTATTCTAAATCAGCCTGCCCTAGAGGCCCACCAGCTAACCACAGGTATGGACAAGCCTCCTGAGGATTAGCTGAGCCTGGTTCAGCAGAACTGCTTAGCCAGTTTACAGATTCTTAAACTTAGAAAATGCTTATTGCTTTATGCTACTTGAGTTTTGTGGTTGCTTACAGCAGGATTATGGCAATAGCTAACTGATGTAAGTAGAGTGAATATAAATGTCATAATGTGGTCTGGCCCCATAAAGCACTCATAACTGACTTAATATTGGTGCCATCATGTCTTTCCTGCGATCTCAAAACAAATTCTTGGAGAGAAATCATGTAGGACAGATGGATCTCCACGAAATTTGATTTTGTAGGATATGTTTTGCAGCTTTTCTACACATTATCAAACATATGTTTGCTTGATCTTATGTTTTTAAGACCTCTTTTTAGAAAATGAATAAAAAGAGGAGAAAACAGGGTTACACTTAACATGAAAGTTTAAGGCAAATTGTTGACATTATATGCAGATATTAATAAATAAGAGTATTTTCAAACTTTATTTTATTATAGACTGAGTTCTCCATTTCAATACCCAGACTCAATTTCTAAATTTCTCAGTTAACCTGATTTTCAAAAGAGGTTGCCCAAACATCACTTCTGTGAACTCTGGATAGTTAAGCAGGAAAAGGCAACATAGTTCAGTTCAAATGTGCTCAGCCCTGCCTGACGATATGATTAAAGATTTTTGTCTTTGGGATATTATTCTGCTTCTGACTGGTTTTCGACTGACTTAAGAAATAAGGCAAGGATTTTATCCAGTTAAACAAGATTTTTCAGTTCATAAATACATGTGAAGACTAAGGAAAAGCAAATTTACTCATGAAGGCTAGTTTACAAACAGGAAAAAAAATCAAGATTCAGTATAAATATAAATGTGGCATAAATGTAAAATAAACCAGGTGACTGAATTATTAAAGTGATAAGATCAAAACCAATTTTCTAAGGAAATAAATTGCAACCAGATAATAATAAGCTAGTGAGATAACAAAAGGCAGAATTGTTAAAACTTAAAAAGAGAAATGTGATGGGGAATGATATTTAGAAAGATCTTCACAATCTGACCTTAGGTTCAGCTCAAGTTATTTCGCCCAATGATGTTTACTAAACACCTTCATATAAAACACAAAGCAATACAAATCTTAGGAGACAGGTGAATAATTGCATAATCATGGGGGTTATACAGACCTTCTTAAGCAACACAAAAACTAGAAGTTACATTTATCTTAATGAAAAAGTTTATCTGATGAGAAATGAACAAAACTCCAGCAATGCTTAGAAGAAGAAACACAAATATGCTCATTCTCATTAACAATCATGGACATGCAATTTGGCACAACATCTTTTTAAGGGACAGTATATTGATAAAAAAAATAACAGAATTAAAAACCTCTGGCAAAAAATGGACGTTATCGAGCATTAGGTAACATTTGCTGGAAAATGTGCTTAGTCTGTGACCCAGCAGCCCTACATTTGGGAATCTGGCTATAGAAATAAAGCACGCAGAATAAACACACTATCATCCTGACTACAGTTATTGGTAGAGGCAAAACAATAGCAAATATAGAATAATAACAGCAATAACAAAAGCCCTAATTATAATCTTAATTAAATTTAATATAGGTATTACATATTTCTATCACACTATATTTTCTTGAGGAATCATTTGAAAATAAATTTCAGACATCACAGCACTTCACCCATAGATACTGTACCACTTAGCTCCTAAAAATAGACATTTCCCTTCACAGTAACATTAATCATTTTAATGAAAAGTTCAAATTTTTCTAGCATTAGCCCTCCCAGAGCTTTCTAGCTTTTTTTTTTTTACAGAATCCAAAATTCATGTATTGTATCTGATTACTATGTTGGTCTCCTTGTTTTCATTTGAATGTTCTACATTGTTTTCTGACTCGGATTTTTGAAAAATCTGGTTCAATTTTTTTTCATAGAATGCCTATATTCTTGAATTTGTCTGATTTTTTTTTCTTGTGATCTTATTTAAGTCGGTCCTGGAAATTCTACATTTTATGTAAACTTGGAAGCTAAGCCTGTAGGCTTAGTGGAGGTTAAACATTTTTTGGGCAAGAATAGTGCATAGGTGTTCTTTCATATCATTTTGTAGCATCTCTGTGTTCGCATGTGCCAGGTGGCTGCATTATCAGCAATGCTGTTTGATTAGCTGGTAAGAGTTGTAAAGCTCAGACCTCAGTTTTGTCAAGGCAAGTTTTCCCTTTGCTTTTGGCAAATTATTCAATGCGGTGCAACTCTGGATCCAGTAGTTTCCTTAGCACTTTTTCATGAAATTGATCATTCTTACCTACTTCACTGCAGGTAATCTTTGAATTCTTCCCTAGTTAATTAGTATTTTTCTGCAAGGAAGAGCCTTTGTGTCCTAAAGAGGCAGGATATATTTACTTTTTTTCTTTTAAAATTTTTTGCAAAAGGCGTTGCGATGATAATCATTTCAAAAGATGCAGATGAATTTTCCCTTCTTTTTTTCACTCTCAAAATAACTATGGACAATTCATTTACTTTTATTTTTATTTTTATTTTAAATTAAAATAAGTCACAGTCATTAGTTTTTCTTGAACTCAAACTGTCTCATGTTTGGTCAGTAGGAGTCTAAAGGCAGGCTCCTGGGTCCTTTTGATATGTCATTGGCTTTTGAGCCTGTCCTTGCTTTTCTAGGTATAATGAGATACCCTCCATACCTCTTGTACTTTCTGTGTCTCTGACCTGGAATCAGTCACTTTTCTAAGGAGTGCTATATGGACACCAAGGTATTAAGCAACTGAGGCCTGGTTTGCTGCTTCCAGGTTCTTACTGTATCTAGGCCATTTCAGAGGACAATTAGCACATGTGTTTTGAAAATTTATTGGAACTTACCATTATTTCAAATGTAAATTGCACATAATCGAATAGTTTTCTTAACTTCTTTGATTTCGTATTTATATATATTTTTTCTCTTTTGTAATGAATTTGAATATTTTCCTTTCTGGTAACATTGACATAATTATCTGCGATACACATTGCTATGTAAGAATTTGTTTCAGTATTATAACCCATCAATAAAATAACCATGAGCCGCTTAAAATGTTTTTGAGGCTCTATTTTTTCACAGAATATATTCCATCAAGCCAGGACAATTAAAATACTCAGCTAAAATGTACTTGAAATAGTTATAGTCTTTGTATAGTTGTTCTAACTTTGATACACATACACATAAAGTCATGTGCTTCAGCTAATTTTTCTTAGACTTTTCAGATTATTTTGCTTTTTTTCTTCTCTAAGAGCATCTACTGCATATATTGAAAATTTAATTCTTCACAAGATTTTAAACACTTAAAAAAATAATCTATAGCCTTTGAGAAATTGGCACGGTAATATGGGACTGCAATTTTGTTGATGAAAATATTTTGAAATTTATTGCCAATAATTATATAAAATAATAAAATTAACAAAGAAGCAATAAAAATATCAATAAAACTTAAAAATTTCTGTAAAATAAAACATAAAAGTGCTTTCACTTAAAGAATATAATGCAGCCAATACATATAAACCAATAAACATCTGTGAAAACAGGGAAAATAATTATTATACTATGTTAATTAAAGAAAGTCTACATATAATTGTATACGTGCTGTGATAACTATGAGAATATTTTCTAAGAATACAAATTTGCTTTTTAGAAAACATTGGAATATAAACTTTGTTGGGATTATGAGTATTTTCCCCTATTTTCATGGTAATATGATCAGTATTTATCATAAAAGGAGCAATTCAAAATAAAATTTTATAAAGAATCGCTATTAAAAGCAATGGGTAAAACATTGAAACGTTCACACATAGAATGGGTGGCTTCAAAATTAGCCCAAGCAACCTTGAGAAGCCTCGTCTTATTTTTAGAATAATCTCATAAATTTTTCACTTCACCAAGAATAGAATAACAGGATCATATAAGAATTACAGAGAGAGGTCAGTCAGGTTATAGAGGATTGAAAGAAAATGGCATGTGGGAAGATGGGACTATATTATATATACCAACCATTCCAGTTTTATTTGTTTGCTACTCTATAAATTTCCCTAGAATAAATTGCAATGAGACCTTGAGACAAAATGGCTGACAGACTGGGAATTCCTTTTCTACAAAGGTACAAGTACAAAGAAATGCTGAATAAAACATAACATACACAGATATTTAAATGTATAACTGAGTTTTAATATATGAAAAGGAATTTCCTAAATGACAGAAATAATAAAGGAACTCAAATTCAAAAGGTTCAGTGGTGGCAGAGTGGATTCTACATCTTAACAGCTGGGGTTTCAATGTCCTAAAAGGATGGCAGAGAAAAGTTCTAGTGTGAAAGAAACTGAAGTCCCTGTCAGAAACCAGGAGTCTCCATATTTGAAATGAGGACCCAGAAATTTCCATAGTCTTGGTGATGATGTGAGAAAGCTAGTCAACTGGAGGAAAAGCATCAGCAACAATCAGAAACCCGGTTTCTAAATTCACATGATCACTGTGAAGGGGGTGCCCAGTGTCAATAAATCCAAGCAAAAAGTGTTCAGAATGAGTAAGATCTGTAAAACTACATTCAGTAAAGGCTCAGCAAGTTCAAATTGTTGGAATTCTCCACAACCCAAGACAATTTCACTGACCATGAACTTGACAGTTCAAAATTACTAGCCACTTAAGTAAGATGCAATATTTGTTCAACCTTGAAATCCAAGGTTGCCATTGGCAACTGGAATCTAAAGAAAATGAGTAAAACAGTGATGAGTGTATTTCAAAGTCAAAATACAAAACACTTGAGACTGAAACAGAAATAAATTGTTCATGCCAATGTGGAAGAATGTAATTAATTCACAATGGGTGTAAATTCTTAGTGTTTTTAATCAAGTGCTGAGGTATGACGCATGCCTCTATGTTTTGTCAGATTTTACCTAAATAATTACATTTGTTTGAAAATGCTATTAATTTTTATCTTGCAAACAAACAACAACTGGCAATAGAACCTGTTGCAAAGGGTTAAGAAGACATAAAATCAAACTGATGCATAGATCTACACATGTGGATAATTTCTTAAAGGACAGGCAAGATTCTCTACAGAGGATACTAGCATTTTACCAAATAGGACCTTAGGCAACTTATTTAATCTCTTGGACTTTAAATGGTCTCATATAAAATGAGGATAATATGCCAGTTTCCTTAGGTTGTTGCTAAAAGATTTCAATAAAAATAATAAATAATTAGAATATTACATTTGCTTATTGATTTTGTACATCATTATTTCTAAAAAGAGAGGGATAAAAAAAAGAACTTGTACCAAAACGTCTGAAACCTTATTTACTAAATGATCTTTGTTTTTTCAAGGTCTCTCACTTGAGTCATTATTTGGTCAATGCAACACAATTATGGTACTTGTTAGGTCTCTCTTTTGAGACAATGTCAGGGTTGTGGTTGATTTTGATACACTTATCAGCAAATAATATTTTTGAGTATCCTGATTGGTACAAGTTCCTGTGTTTAGTGCTGTGAAGAATACAATACTTGGAATTCTTCCACAGTGAGAAGCCTTATGTATGGCGAAAATAAGAAGTTGACTGAATGAATGCGACAGAAAAAAAATGTGCTTGTGGAAGCTGAAAAGGAAGTGTGGATTGCAGCCTTGGTGAGATATGGAAATAACTTATGGAGGAGGTGGAACTTAAAATTCTTGTAGGATACCCCATATCTTTGATATTATCCTTATATCCTGGGATAGAAGCTTTCAACCTTCTCCTTATGGGACATATAATAAATGAAATTTACTGGAGAGACAGAGTTCTCTAGCTGCAACTTCCCTCTTTGCTCAGTCTAAAGCTATATAGTACAAGTATATGGAAGCTATTGAGAATGTTACTCTGTCTGTCTGCCTGTCTATCTATCTATCTGTATCTTTGGATCTGCTCCACAGATTACAAAGGAGGGATCTCATATTATATGGTTGCAACAACTTTTAAAAAGATGACTAAATGAGTACGCCCTGGTGGTCTAGTAGTTTAATTCACTGGGTGTAGTCCACATATATCCCAAGGTCCCAGGTTCAAGACCCACGGTTGGGGGGTAACAACCAAGATGGACAACTGATAAAATAAATAAAATTCTTCTTCCTCCTCTCTCTTCCTGTCTGCTGGCCTACTCTCCTTCATTTCTACCCATACTTTCCCTTAAAAAAAGATGGCTAAATGTTAAAAATGACAGGATAGGCAAAGTTTAGATCAAAGCTTCTCCAAAGCTAATGTGCATTCAAAGCAGTAGGTGAGTTTGACAAAATGTAGATTCTGATTCCATAGGTATAGAGTGGAACCTGAAGCTCTGCATTTTTAACATGCTGTTAGGTGATATTGATGTTGCTGATCAAGTACCATTCTTTGACTTGCACCCCTTTAGTTAAAGAGCTCCCAACAAAGCATTATTGCTGTGTTATCTCTTCCCTCCTCAACATTATTTCAGGGTCTATATTTATATCAAAGGATTCTCTTGGTAAATTTCATGTCTCTAGGCCTCTGGAATTGGTTAATGTTCAGGTTAGAATTGAAAGAGTTTGTTGGAGGCTATTCACTGAAGGCAGAATAAGGGTTGCTAAGTCTTCAGAAAGAAAAGAAATAGATTTAAATACTAAACGCTAAGTGGGTCCTAATACTGAAACAACAAAAGAGGCAAGGCACTAGAGATCATGTGATTTACCAGGTATAGTTCCTAACATGCATTTTGTATTTTAAATGTTATTTTAAGTTAAAAGTCAAATGCATTCGGGTAGAGTTCTTACATGTAGACTCTACTATACACCCATATACTCCATGAAATTGCGGGTAGAGAAAATCTGCTCTTAGTACAACAAAGAATATAATCAAATCCCTGTGATGTTTTTGCTAACTCCATTCCCATTCCTTCTCCATGGTGCTTTCCCTGATATATTTCTCTTAAAATGCTGCTATTTCCTAACTTAACCCATAATTTATACCTCCTCTTATTTCTTAAAATGTATTTCAAAATTTGTAATCATTTTACAGGATCTAGAGATTACTGTAGAAAGTTTTGAAGAGAATATTTGCAGTTATATAGTCAACTCCTCCAGACTTAATAGACATAGAAAGAAATTTTAGAAATTATATCGTCAACTCCATTACTTTTACATTGTATAAACCTATGGCTGGAAGAAATGAAGCATCTTTCTCAAATATATAGCTTGCTAATAGAAAAACTAGGACCAGAACCTTGTTGATTCTCTTCTGGGGTGAGCTGATTGGATTAATGGCCCTAAATGCTTTGTCTCTCCTGTGCTCACAGCCTTTGTCTTAGGACTTTAAGTTCTTATTACTAAAGAGGTAGAATCCATTTCCTATCCCTTGGATATGAGGTGACTTACTTACTTTGTGACTTACTTTGGCTGACTGGATTTTAGTATAGACTTGGCCTATGCAGAGACTTGGACAAGCATACTTGTGTGTTCCAGATTCCCCTCCTATTATTCTGCCATGGTTGTGAGAACATACTTGAACTAGCTGAATAAAGAGGATGAGAC
Organism: Solenodon paradoxus; assembly: GCA_004363575.1. Taxonomy (NCBI): domain Eukaryota; kingdom Metazoa; phylum Chordata; class Mammalia; order Eulipotyphla; family Solenodontidae; genus Solenodon; species Solenodon paradoxus. Next base: position 122,191 of record RJWH01000598.1, on the reverse strand, counting down.
ATATGGAACCAAGCTGAGTTACTCCAATCATCCCAGTCACATAGCTCAAATCATCTGAGGTGAACCAGCAGTTGGGTGGTACCCAGAGATGGAAGCAAATCCACTTAAGATCAGTAGACTCACTTAACCTGACCTGCAACAGACTAAAGATATTTGAACAAGACTATCTAAGATCTGTCACATTTAGCCCAGATCAACATAATTCTGCAAAATTGTGAACTAAATAACTACTTAACACTGTATGCCAGGAGGTTTTGTGTCTGTTATGTAGTATTGTAGTATTTCTCCCATTAATCCCCAAATTTCTTTCAAAAGTGTGCACAAAACTTTGTGACTTTGACAAGGAACAGAGAGTTTGCCACGTCCCAGGACTTAGACTCTTACTGCCTTATATACACACTCCAGCTCATCAACATCTAAAAGCAACCCATCCTGCAATGTAAGGCAATAATTATGCTCTTTGACAAAACATGGTGTCCCAACTAATTTGTGCATTTCAGGCCTTGATGTTCTGGTGTTAATACTGGAATACTCTTCCCTTCTATATGACTTCTAATAAGGCCTTGGAGATTTTTATTTTCAGTGAGATACTTCCTGTGGGAAGACTCAGCTGGGGTCTATCACAGCTGGGAACAAAAATTATACCAAATAAAGAAAAAGGCTTTATTTTAACAAAATGCTAAATCGTAGTCCAGAGACACTTTGTCAAATAGGAAGTCATGAATTATACTTAAAAAACAAAAAGATGGTCTGAATCCTTGAAGACATGTTCTCTGGGATAATGAAGCTTAAAATATTGTTTCAAGGCTTTTGTGAATAAACATTAAGAATTCCATTAATCAGAATTCTTTCAATAGGGAAACTGAAGACCACTATTCAAGTGGGTTAGTGTAGAATTATGATCTAAACATCAAACTTTTGTTTCCTATTCCAAGGCTTTGTCCCTCTCATTCCAGTTAGCCTCTCACTCTATAAAACACTTATTTTGCAAAGCGCTCACTAATCCAGTATCATATATTAAATGATGAATAACAAATAACTCCAATGCATTTTCCTTGTTTATCTAGGATTTGAAAGTTGCTTTCACCCCAAATTTTTGTGTCTTTTACTGAAAAGAGAGATTCCATGGCATAGGATCCTACTGACAGACTGCTCTCTTGATATTAAGTTACTCCTGGCTCTGGGAAGACAAAAAGTACTCTTAACCAGCTGCACTTAACCTGGCCAATGTCTAAGCCTTTACTGAGCTTTGCTATTTGTGTGTGCAATCTTGGAAGACACTGCCTTTGCACATCATATCCATCTTCCTACATAATTCTTCAATGTAGGACACACTTATTTGGTCATCTAGCTGCTTTCCTGTTTGCCATTTAGTACAGTCTAATCAGACTATTTCTTAGAAAAGATACTATAAGAAAGAATAAGAAAATGGAAAACTAGAATAAGGTAAAAAAAAATTCTAGTTTGAAAGAAAAATCTCCTGGCATAGAACTAATTCAGCAAATTGCAGGGAAATACAAAATTGTAAAAACAATGATAGGTAGGAATACAAGGATGGCAATAATTGCAACTTAGCAAGTGCTCATTGTACGGTTGGCACTGTTCTTAGGGTTTTTCATGTGTTACCCAATATAATATATGCACATTAATTTCAGAATCTCTAAGTTAAAATAAATCTATGGGCCCAATAAATAACATAAATTTATGAATTAATTTTAGTATAAGGCAATAAAGAAATATCAAGCTCTATGGTCAATGAAAATTGCATTTCATGCTTAAAGCACTCAAATTAAAACAACGTTAACATGAAATCCTGCCATTTGCAATAACACAGATGGATCTGGAGGGAATTATACTTAGTGAGATAAATCAGAAGAAAGACAAACATTGTTTTATTTCACTCATACGCGGTATATAGAGAAAACAAAGAAACTATATCAAACAAAAATAAACTGCTAGCCTATGAAATCAGATTAGTGTTTACAATACAGGGAGGGGGAGGTGTCTCCTGGTGGAGTAGTGGCTGAGCATAGTCCACACACATCCCAAGGTCCAGGGTTCACATCCCGGGGCTGGTGGGAACAACTAAGATGAACTAAATACAAATAAAGTGCTTCTCCCTCTTCTCTTTTCCTCCCTTCTAGGTTGCTCTCCTTCATTCCTGTCTGCACCTTTCCTTAAAAAAAAAAAAAAAAAAGAAGAAGAAGAAGAAGAAGAAGAAGAAGAAGGGGGAAAGGATCAGGCAAATTGGGCAAAAGGGGTCAATTATATGGTGAAGGATAGAATTGGACTGCTGGCGATGAACTTAATGTACTAAATACAGATGTTGATTTACAATGAGGCACACCTTTAACCTATAGAATGGTATGATGTGATGCTTCTTCAATAAAATTAAAAGGAACTTAACATGTACCAGGGTCAAATAAAAGGCTCAATTTAGTCTGCAGGTCACCAATTTGTGACTCCTGATTTAACTGCACTATAAAGAGCAAGGACATGACAGAAAAGGGTGATTTATGTCCACTTGAGAGGCTGAGAAAGACAATATCAGAAGAATCCCATCCTCTCAACCACATACGCCCTCAAAGAATCAATAACAAGCCCCAAGTCAATTGAAATAAAAGGCCTTTTAAAGGCTAATTATTTTTAGATTAAATGTGTGTATCTTTTCAATGAAGTGGAATGCCACCGGCAGGGAAGAATTGAACTTACTTTATTAATTCAGTTTCTGTCCTGAGTCACATCAGAAACCAGTGCCCGTATTGCAGATGGACATGCGACCATCTCGTAAGCTGCAAGTGCAGTGAATAATCTAGCTCAGGAAGTCAAGGGTGGAGATTCTTTGAGAAGTGTTCTCCCCAAAGACTTATTTGTTCTCAAGAAGGTCCTGCCTCTGTGTGGGCCTCCCTTCAGGTCAGTCTCCTCATTTATACACACTTTTTTTTGTCTTAATTCCTTTTAAGACATACCAAGCATTAGTAATTACCCAACTTGAGCCCTTGCTAAAACTGCTCTTGCTTGACTTTTTAAAGTCTGTGCTTCACATTTAAAAAGCCGAGACAGACTGTGTCAAATGTCCTAGAATGAACTCAGTCACATCCCTGGAGAACATCCTTCTCCTGATCACCTAAAATTAGTTTTGGTTTTCTTTTTCTTTTTATAAATGTGTATTTCAAGAGTGGTTAGCTGTACTAGGATTTCATCAAGATAATTGATTTTGATGCTTAGAGAGCTAGGATGTCCTAATTCTATAGTTATTCCTTCTAAACATGATGTTTACATCTGCTTAAATTGCACTGGTTTGGGGCTGGTCATTTATGACTTGATCTGAGAGGAAATCAGATATTTTGTTTCCCTGGCTTCGTGGGGGTTTTGAAAAGTCTGATTGTCATACCTGAACTCCCCACCCAAAGTGAAATTAGAAACCATACTGGATTTTGTCAGAGAGAACAAACTAAAACAGGACCCCATAGAAAGGTAAAAGTGACTGGGCCGGTGGGAGCTATGGGGCTTCCTGAGGGCGTGCCTCCATCACAAAGAGCAGCCCTCAGACCTTGCCAACTAGACTGCTGCCATGTCAAGTGTATGACCAAGGTTGCCAAATCTTCTGATTTTTCAAAAGAAGCCAACACTGAATTTTCATGTTAAATCTTCTGGTCTGTTTGTGTTGGCACAAAAAGTAAAAAAAAAATAATTATTGAGGTAACTTTGCTTTACAAAATACTGTAGGCCATCTGTGCAGGTTCACCATTCATCAATGATGTGACAACACACTACACTCACCACCAAATTACTGAAAGTCCTGCACCACTGTCCATTGAACCATTTGCCCACACCTCCATCCCTTTCCCCACAGGTAAGCTCAGTTTTATTGTCAGTGTCCAAGGCTTGGTTTTTATTTTGTCTGTTTGTTGGCTTTGTTTCTTTATATTTCACACATGAGTGAGATCATCCAGTATTCATCTTTCTCTTTCTGACTTAATCATTTAGTATAATCCCTTCTGGTTCCATCCACATTGCTGCAAATGACAGAATTCATCCTTTTAAGAGCTGTGTACTGTTTCATTACCCGCCCCCAACTCCCCCCCCACCCCACACACACCTCTTCTTTATCCACTGAATTAGAAATTTTTAAAAACACAAAGCAGGTCAATTTACAGCTTTTGGAATATCTGGGAAATGTATTCCATGTGTTTTTCTTTGGATTACTTGAAAATTAACTGCCCAAAAGTCTCCCAGACTTTTTGGGAAATTGGCCTCAATCCTCTTTTCTGGATGAATGGAGACATAGTCACATTGTGCTGGCGATCTGAATATTTGACAAGGACTCCTCACTGGAAGGAGGAGATATTCATTTATATGTGGAATAAACTTTTTTTGTTGTTGTTATTTGTTTTTTTGCCCTTTTCTGGATAACTCCTTTGGAAAGCATTTGTTAAAGAACTTAGGATGTCTTTCCGTTTCTCCATTCTTCATTTATCAAAATGTGGTGATATAAATGTGCTAAACTCACAGGATATGAAATGGGAAGTTTGATAAACCTAATTCCTAAGCGTTTTCATAGAAACGTTCTAAGTCTTCTATTCCAGAGCCTTCTGCTTATGAATCCCTTTCTTTAAGAGAATTGTAGAGGTGATACAGAACTCAAAGTGATTACTGACTTTATCTTTGGGGTTGTATGTGAGTGGCAGTTAATTTAAAGTAATTCAATATATAGTAAATTACAATTCCATTATTTGACATACATTGCAGAAAATGACTAGTTATATCCCCAATTTACATTTATCCTTCCACAGTGTCGTCTGTGTCTGGTAGCAGGTGCTTGTCAGGGACAATGTTTACAAGTCCTCCTTACTACCTTTGCTCCTAGGGGTAGTCATTTGACCAATTATTTCCAATGAAATGTTAGAAAAGGGTTTTTTAGAGGTCGTAGTATCTCTGTCTCACTTTTCTGGAAAAGTTTCAGAGGATGATGAAGCTGTATTATGACTAGAACATGGTTCTATGAATTATTTTGCGGGAATATGCTGTCCACCAATCAGGAACACCCATGTTGGAATATTATATGGAAAAAATAAAATTCCCTTGTATAAAGTCAGTAACTTTTCTGTGGGTTTTGTTACAACAGCTTGTATTATGCTAACCGATATACTCTCACATATATTGTGTTACAAGCTTTGCATTAAGATTAGGGAAATAATGAGCATACCTGTGGATACCACAAGTGTTTTAGTTATGATTCATCTTTATTAGTCAATTTCTATAACATAAAGATGGCTTCTTAAGTTGCTTGGGGCTTAGTTGGTTATTCCAAATATAAACTTGAATTTGAGAATAATTCTATCAATAAATCTTAAGTATTTTATGGCTACATATAGCTATAAGAAAGAAAGAGCTAGTTTTATGAAACCCATTATTACTTTTTATCAGTCTTTATTTTTCTTCTACAAGAAAAATATGGGGATGATAAAATAAAAGTGTATGGCTATAATGAAGTTACTCTTACAAAGACAGGAATGGGCGACTTCAATTCAGTATTACTGCAAAATCAACTTGAAAACATGTTTCTTTTTTCTTCTGTGCTGAGAAGGCAGAGCTAGTCATCTAACTCTACTTTCTGCTTCCACTTTCTCATCAGATAACCATCTCCTGACATCTAACACCCTGGGGTGGTTTCCAAAAACTATTCTGATTTCTTAAAATCACTCATTCTTAGAGATCAAAAGCATTTCTGATGGAATAAAGAGATTCTTACTAACACTGGGATAAATAGATTTAGTAAAAGTTACTGGTAACAGAAAAGTATAGAAGGTTCTACTGCGTTATTTTGATTCTCAGTTGACCTTGCCATCCAGAGAGTCCTCCTAACAACAAATCATGGAATATATCCTGATACTTGGAATAGAGGACTGAATGGTAAATGCCATGGATTCAAGGGTTATTCTCTAGATTTTCTCACTATTTTTTTATCTCTATTCTTTCATGCATTCATTGCTTTGTTCATTCATTTATCCAAAATTTATTGAGTGCCCTTCTAAGTAGCTGGCACTGTGATACCATGACAGATGGTAGATATAGATATATGGCTGAGACAGCCCAGTGTCTCCAGGAGTCCTTAGACCAGTGGGAGAAAGTGAAACATAAAACAATGTGATATGCTGAGATAAGTATCATGACAATGTTATAAACAGCATGTAATAATAGGACAAAGGAGGGAGCTATCACTTCTCTTTGGTATCACAGGTGAGGAATGTCCTATTCTGTGCTTAATGGGTACCATTCTGTGCTCTGATGTGAAGTACTGGACACCATGAAGCCCCTGTTCCTTTGCACACTTGTTCAGGTGACTGCCACTTAACTTCTTAAGAGCCCATCCAATGTCATGGCCCCTTACTCTCCACAACACAACCAATGACAGTCCAAAATGACTAAAAGAGGAAAAATAATAAGAACTCTTAACTGTCTTTTAAAAACCTGACTACTTTGATTGTATGCTAAGTAGAATGAAACACATAAACATCTGACTAATCTCTTAACATAGCGGAGATCAGTAACCTATCAATAAGTAAAAGCACTGCATGTATCATTTTCATTGTGCTATATAAAATGCCCTCAGAAAACCTGTCAATGTAATCTCTACTTGTGAGTTCTGACAATAAAAGACCATTTTTTAGTACATAATATCAGTTAAATAAATACACAACTTTTTTTTTTTACTGTGCATGGAAGATTCCAATCTTGAGTTGTCTACTTTCAAAGTTTGACAAAACTTCCTCTGATGAACTCTTTCAGTTAGAATTAGACTGAAAAAATATATTTCAAATCCTTTTTTTTGGTTAATATCTTCCTTTTATTAATAATGACAAAACATAGAAATGATTAGGCAGGGGCAAGCAAAGTTGTGAGGCTACGGAGAATGTCATCATAACTCAGAATCTTGTTATAAATGCATATTCTCAGGTTCACATCAAAATTTAATGAATCAGAGACTCAAGCTGGCTGCTCAGTCATAAGCACTCTAGCTGACTTGAACAAATTCCCAAATTTGGGAATTGCTTATTTAGAACCTAAGCTTTGTAGATGATTCCTATGTGCATGAATTGTTGAGAATCAATTACATATTTAATGATTCAGTCTTGCCAAGAAAGTAATGTCAGATTTGCGAAGTATTTTTAAAACGTAAACACACTTGACTCTTGTCATAATACATACATCAGATTCTAGGGGCTGGGGTTCGAGGTCATCAAAATTTCAGTTACTGAGGCTGTGGCATTATAATCTCGGGGGGCTTCTCACTTAGTCCCAAAGCTGACTCTAGTAGTGGTTGTCAGTGCCCAGATTACAAATGTTTGGATTAACCACTATGGACTGCCTGGTTTCTAATTGTTTGCTTCCTCTAGTGAAGAACATAATTGGTTAGAAGTGCTGTCTAGTAGTTGGATTACAGAGATTTCAGCTCCCTCACCCTTTGATGGAATAAATCTAAGGTGCATATTCTACAGAGTTTCCCAGAGTTCCTAGCAGGACTGACCACCAGTTGTCCACAGTTACAACTTGATTGATAACACATATACTTCTTATTGGTTGCCTTCCCTTTCCTATTCACTTCAGTATTTCCCAACTAGTTTGCTAGGATCAATCTCAGAAACATACTTGGACTCAAATCCTCATCACTTGTAATTTACAAATGTAAATGGCTGCTTTTGGGGGAATCCAAACTAAGACATTGACTTAGTTTGAGTTTATTAGTTGACAGATACCAGATATCACAAGTGCAGAATCAATGTGGCCTAGGTTCTAATGGACATATATTATTTGACTTGTTTCTAAGCTGCTTGAACTGACGATCTATTATAAATCATTCAGTGATTATATTTATATTGAAAAATATCCATTCCTTTGTGAATCTACATGGATCTAACTGGCCTTCAAGTAGATTAAATTCAAGTAGCAACCCAAGTAAATTAGAATTGGATATCTTTCAGTCCCTCGTGTGATCTCAATGGTCATCTATAATGTAACAGGAGTCTAATCTCCTATGAAATTATTCCTCTGGAGAATGGTAATTGATATAGAGGAAAAATAGGCCTTGGCTGAAATGTGCCCAGCATTGTGATAATATTCATTATTTTCCTTCTCATCCAGCCGCATATGGAATGGAGGGATAAACTCAAATGCCAGTTGATTCTGGTGTTTTTGTTACATAACACTTCAAGTGGAAGAAAGACCATGAAGAAAAAATTATGCTGAACATTGAGATGAATAAATAATGTCAGGTACAGTCAGGTACAGAATCTCGAAAGAGATTCATCCCGTCAAAAGAAGACCAAATGTATTCTTTAAGAGGACTATATTACTACACTGGATTCAGTAGTAGAAACACAATGATATTTTTAAGAGAATGCTTTTAACAATAAATAACAAATAACAATACCAGAGATATAATGCACGCTTAAAGGAAAAGGCTTTTCTGAATTAAAATAAATATCTATTTGTTTTCTATATATTTTTAATGTTTTCCAATGAATCAAAAATTAATTGACACCTTTTTCTCTTTAGACCGCCTTCTAATCAAATGCTCTGTCTCAAAGAAAATGACTCAACTCATCATCTAATGAGTTGTCCTTTGTTTATGTCTCAAGCAAACATAGTAAGTACATGATTCTTTACTAGCAGTTCCTGTGCCTTGATCATGTCACTAATACAAACACGCACATTGAATTTGTTTGCTCTACCCAAGTATGTTTGCATTGCATACTTGGGAATCAAATCTAATCAACATTTCAAGTAGAAATGCTACTAATCAGGACATGAAATCTCGTATCTTTTAGATTAAAATACAATCAGAAAGAGAACTGGTGATTTGGCTTACCTTCCCTTTTACTCATTCATAAGTTTCTACTTACCTTCTTTCTCCTACTCCCTTAAAATATTTACTTTTAGTTTTAAAATGTATTCAATAAATCAGTAAACATTTTCTTTGGAAAACATCAAATAGAGTAATATCGCAAAACTGTCAAGTCAAACACAGACACTATGATAATATGGACTCTTCTGAAAAATTTGTGTCCATCAGGACATCAAATCAATGAGTTGAAAGTCAAGCAATTGGTTGAAATTATTTTATATCTAATTGATCTTGAAAACAAATTTATACTTATCCAATCAGCATATGAGCTTTTTCTATGTGTTCTCTTAAGATATCAGGAAAATCATGTTTGAGGAACAAATGGGAATACACTAAAAATTGTCTAGTTTCTTGAAATGAACAGGCCTTAAGATACTTCTTCTGATTCACTTGGCTTGAGTCCCTGTGGAGTAAATGAATTACTTCAATTAATCATTGAATTGATTAATGAATATTTATTTAGCATCTACTAATAATTGGCCATGATATCTGGCATGGGCAATCTTGAATAAGAGTTGTCTCTTAAGGGTTAGAAGCTTAAAGTGTAATTGGTGAACCAAAGCAAATTTATATGACAACATGGACTTGTCGTATAAGAGGAATTGTCAAATCTATAAATTTTATTGATTCAGGAACTGTGAACCACTGTGGGGAGACTTCCTGAGTTAATCCATAAAACTAATGCCTCTGGTTAACACATAAAAAGTTGAACTAATTGCCAGTGTCATAAGCACAAAGGTTTTTCTTCTACCAGGCCCTTAGTAACTATTCTGCAAGTTGTCAAATAACAATGATCAATACTATGAATACTTATTAAACATTTATTATATGTTGGGCTCTAGGTTAAATAATTAGCATGAATTATTTGGATTACTTCTTTGAATTCTCATATTATTCAATGAGGTATAAATACTATTATCATCTAATGGTGAAGTGACACAGCTAATCACACAGCTGGTAGGTGAAAAAGTCAGAATTCAAACTCAATTATTCTTGTGCCACAGACTTTAATAAATATAAACCTCTTCTCCACCAAGCATTAGCAAGGAGTCCACATATTTTTATTCCCTCACTGACTCACTAGAATAGATAATTGGTGGAAGCTCTTACATGTAATAAAGGAAGGTTAAAGGTGACATTGTTATATATTAATATGGTAGGTATAATGGAGAACAACATATTATGGGTTTTTTTTCTTCTGTTTTTATTCCCACTGGATTAGCCAGGTCTCACCACATTCTAGTAGATATTTATTCCACTGAATAATCCATAAAGTTTGGAAATATTTTACTTTTTCTAACAGACTTCTGTTGAGAGTCTACACTGGGAAAAAGACTTCAGCAAGAAATATCTGACCAACATCCAGAATTAGGAAGGGATTCTGAACATGTCCATAGAAACATTTTTAAAATGAGAGTTCTTGAAAGACTAGAAAACTGAGGTAAAAAATTCAAAAGGTTTTCAAAGGATACCCAGAATACCAATTCTAGAGGGAAAAATCCTTCAACTCAGTGTTACAGAATAAAACAACTTTATAAAGTCTTGTGACTCACAGTGTGGTCCTGGGTCTCCATACACATATGTATCTACATGTGCATTTATATCTATACAAATATAAAGATACAAGAATTATGCATAGAAGATTCAGGTTCATGGTTACCCTGGCAGGTAAGGGGTAAGGAGAGAGAGGCAGAAAGGTGTGCTCTGGTTTTGTCTTATGTAATTATTTCATGAGTCTTCATTACATTATAAATAGACTAACGTGACCAGACTAATGGAGCAATGAGAGGGTGTAGGATGAGCCCAGGATTAGTCACCCAAATGTGTGCACCTGATGTCTATTAAACATGGTTAGGACCACCTAAACGAAGTAGGAGGTTAAAACTAACAGGTCTAGAGAAATCATTGATCCTTGTGGCAATTTTATATTTAAAAAGATCAAAGATCACAAAATAGAAGTGATTTGGCTAAACTCATTCATACATTTTCATCAGATGAATCCATCATAAAAAAGCACATTTTAAAGGTAGTATTTTTCCCAATATGGTTTATGGTTGGTGTAAATTCTGTTTCCTTACACATGCTAAGTTTTGATGTTTAAAAAGTAGGCATCCCCCTCCAGACTCTTAGATCTCCTGCTTTCTTTCATTTGAAGAGTAGTCTTTCTTCAGATAAAAATTCTGAAGTTTCCTACCAAACTTGCTGCATGTGGACTAGGGTGATTAGAAAGGTGGGTTTGGTTTTGTTCTGTTTTGCCAGTGATGCCATTAATTCCATTACATTTATTACATTTCTTAGAACTTGCAGGAATCCTGGGTTGGGAAATGCTGGTGATTTGGAATAAGTTCTGTTGCAGCTGGGTGAGCTGGCTTTGCATAGATTTCCCCCTCTCCAGTTCAAATCAAGAGGCTCATTCGGTCACAGTTACGATGGAAATATTGCTATCATTTCCCCCATTTAATATTACTTACCTAAGAGCACAACTCAAAATATACTCTGACCTTCATTTTCTTATGAGAAAAACTCCTAGACTTGGCAGGGGCTATGAGGGTGGAAGGGTTCCTACTGCTTCTTCCCATTTCTCACTATCTGAAACTGCCTACCTTCCAATTTCATGCTCAGGATCATCAGTAGGGAAAGAGTTCCAGATCAATTCTACATTTTCGCCACATCCTCTTGTGAATCAGGAATGTTTGCTGCTTGCATGAGAGAGAAATTCTAAATTCACTGCGCACACATCATTTAAAATTTCCCCTTTCCCTGTTATGTTATTTAAACTTTTCCTACATATCAATTAGTTTGAAATAATAAGTCTTTAGGCTATCCATTAATTGCTGCACTGTAGACATGATCTGTATTTAAAATTAGGCAAGGAAAATTAAGCTGCAGCACAAAGGAGTCTTGGCTAACAGCGAAGGCTTCCTAGCTCTTCAGAGAAGGAAAGGAGATGCTGGGACAGAGAATACACAGGAGGCTGAAAACAGGCTGCTCCAGCTGTAGGCTCTTCCACCTCGCTTTTCAGTTTTCCTTTTGAATTCTTACTGTATTTGGTCATGCGGAGGCAGGAGAAAACAGCTGTCCGCCAAATGTCCTTTTCTGGTATAAATTTATTATAAATAGTTTAAAGAAAACTCAGCATCCTAATGAATTTCTCCACTCCTGCTCGCCCTGCATAACAAACAAACAAAACAACCAAAACTCACATCTCTTTCTGTCTGCAGTCTCAGCTCTCAGTTTGTGGGACACTGTCGGGATGGACAGAGGGAGAAGGGGAGGGAAAAGTGGAGTGTCACAGCTGTCAGCCTGAGCCACCAGCACTTTCATGTCAGCAAACACTGGTTTTATGACAAGACATACCACTTGTGAGGAATATGATGGGGCAGGACTCCCTATTGCTTGCAGTGAACTGGGGTCTTGAGGGTGTGGGAATTTCCCTCCCTCCCTAATCAAGGCTCTAGAGTGTGCTGAAAAATAAATACATGCCCTCTAAGATTTATCTGTAGAAACTAGTATCCCCCTACCGTGTGGTCGTTTCAACAACCGAGGACCTTGGACTCAATGATTGCAAACTAAAAAAGACAAAGAAAGAAAGAAAGCAACGCTGAGAGACACTTTCCTATTCTCCCTATCCAGGGAAGTTTAACTTCATGGATGTTTATTTGTCTTTTTCTCGTGGGCTTCTTGGTTTTGTCTCACTGTGATGAATCATTTTGACTTCGGGTCTGGCTAAGGCAACCATTGTGGAACCACTCTCGCCCCCTAGTGGTGAAATGGTACATCAACGTTCTGGAGATGCTTTCTACCCAGGACAAGCAAATGTTTAGAGCTGGAGATTTTTCTTTGCGGAATAATACTTTGACCAGAGACTACACAGTCATACAAAATGTCTCAACACAGGGGGTTGTTGAGGGGGCATAAAGCATCCCATGTGAGTGTCACTGTGTGGGAGATTTACATAGAAGAGACTCCAGGGAAATGTTTTCTTTTCCTTGCTTGTATCATATTTATACTTTAGAGGCAAAGTGACCCTTAAAAATTCTTGTCTTTACGTTTTACTCCACAGTAGGATAATTCATAGCTGCACTATTTATGTAATAGTCAAAAGCTGGTCCATTGACAGTGGAATGGAGTATAAACTGGGGTACACTCAGATACCTGTGTAGCAATAAAAAGAAGAAACTACATCTGCATACAACAAATAAATGAAGTTAGGTGCAGAAGACCAAGGAATGTATGATTCTATTCATATAAAATTCTCAAATCTAGAAAAACTAACTTACTAAAGTTAGAATGGTGGTTACTTCAGGATGGAGGTGTTACTAATTGGACAGGAGCATTAGGAAGGTTTCCAGGATGCTGATAATATTCTCTATCTTGATGTATGTCATAATTATATAACCTCTTAAAAGTCTGTCAGGCTGTGCCCTTATGAGTAGGTCATTCTTTTTGCCCCCAGGTTTTCACTTATGGGCCAGTTATCTACTTTACTCCTTATTTGCTCATCTTAACTTTTTTTTTTTTTTTAATGTTTATCCCCCCCCCGGACAGGTGACTTTTTAGAACTTTCAAAATGTGTATGCCTTTGTATTGTTTTTAGAGTCATGAAGCTGGTAGAAGCTGTTATGAAGGATATGTCCGCTCCCCAGTCAGGAGACATTCACCTCACTGTCCCCTTGGCCTTTGTCTCCTCATTTGGTCCATATGGATGGTCACCCTCTGACAGTGTAACTTCTGACCACCCCTCAGGGCAGTGATAAAATCAGACCTCACTTTCATGACAACGGGACCCTCCAGGGGCTGTCAGGGTGTGATGATGCTGTTTTACAATGTTTCCACTGCATATGGTACCCAGCACTAGGGAGGTACAGACAGATACTGAAAAATAGTATAAGCAAACAATGGTGGGCCCTGATGGAGTAGGAGTTGGGTGCAATTCACATACATCCCAAGATTCCCAGTTTGGGTCCTGGGGCTGGAAGGGACAACCAAGAAGAACAACTAAATAAAATAAAGTTCTTCTTCCTCTCTCTTCCTCTCTACTTGCCTTCATTTCTGCTTACACCTTTCTTTTAAAAGAAAACCCAACATCGTGGGGCTGGGAGGGTGGGAGGAAGTACAGAAAGTTCTCTAGTGGTTATTAAAGTTGATAAATATAGTTTAGAAACGATACTTAGAAATTCTAGGTATGGCTGAAATGACAGAATAACTAGGAGGCAGAGAGGCACAAAACAAAGGACAAAAGAAATGGAGACAAACATACAGTCAACATCACTAGTCAATGAACGTGGCCCACATCACTAGCCAATCATGGTCATCTTACTGGGAGAGCCTACATGGCCCTTGAATCTTTAGCATAAATTCCCAGGCATCATAGGTTGGCACTGGCATGCAGAAAAGCAAATCGTATAAGCAAACAATGGGAAATCAGCAGTTATGAAATGACACTTCCGGTAGGAGGAAGAGAAGCAAAGTTAGGAGTAAAAAGCAGTGGTGGGAAGTGTGTGTGCACCTATAAGGCAACAACGAATGATGGTGATTGTGACTAAAGAGAATCTACCTGCTGACACAAAGGGGAGCCCATTCTTAATTTGCTGCCAAGTAGGAACATCGACCTGATGTGGCCAGGGTGTCCAATATTTCAAAAGAGGCCAGGAAACATTGTTAAATGAGAAGTCTCTTAATTTTTAAATGTTGGAATACAATTCATAAACAATAAGAGTAAAGATGAGACACTATAACAACATGTGAGTTAAGTACCTTGTGCCTGCTGGTTATTTCAGCCCAGTGACCATTCTGAAACCTCTGACTTCTAGCTTTGGGATGGAACAGGATGATCAGAGAGTAAGCGCCTGGAGTAGACAGGGGAACTTTTATTCCTACTTCTTCAGATATTTGGGATGAGAGAATTACCCTGAGAAACTTAGCCTGTGACCTGTTCCTGACCCAGTGAAGGAGCCCCGTCTGGTTTCTCAGGAACGCTGGGCCCAGGAAGGTCCTGAACAGCTGTGAGTCATGAGCTTTATTGGCACAACTATAGCCCCTTAAAAGCCGAAGTACATCTCCCGGCTCCACCAGCACAAGTGGAAAATGTGCCTGTGAGTACTTTTGAGAAGCTTGGTTAGCCCTGGGGCAGCAGTGTCTGCTCTGGCTGTGGTATGCATTAACAATGTCATCTCCGTGCATTCAAGGAAAAGAAACTGCTGGGCATCTCAGCTGCCCTTTCAGCACATGTGGACACAGTGTGATGGAAGAAGGCAGTGTAGGGTCGTGGTTTAGAGAACATGAGTCCTAGGCCAGCGACCTGCATCTGCCCCTGAAGAGTTGCATGAGCTTAGCCAGTGGCCAGGCTCTGTGCCTCAGTTTCCTCACATATCATGAAGACAGTGCAGTTGACTTCACAGACCCCATGGGAGATCACATGAGATAGCTCAGTGCTTGGAGACCTAGAAAGAGCTCAAGTAAATGCACTCTTTTTATCTCAAAATCCTGAGCCAAGGCAGGAGTTACTTTTTGGGAGGAATACCTGGATAGATGCAGCATCCACTTTAGTCTTTGACTATTCTTTTATTTATAGAAAACATATCACAATAGCATGCTAGTGAAGAGAGTTTACAGAAGCAGAGGATACACCCAGCCTAAATCTTTCTCAAATTTTCTCAGAGCCTGCAGCCGTCCTCTCCTGGGACAACTCCATGTAGACACTGAGTGCTTGGTTTCCAAGCCCCCTAAATGCCATCCAGCTGTGAAAGCATGATAAATTCTGGCTTCACATTCTAACTGTGGCTTTCAGGATCAGACTAGTATAGAGGACTCTTCAGCAGAAGAGACAAAAGAGGGGCCGTGAGTCTTCTGTGGCCCCGATTCTCTTGCAGAGTTTATCTTTTCTGGTGTGATCTGCAGATGGTCTACCTCACAACTGTAGGAGACCGTGTGACTCAGACTGACCCATTCCAGACCTACGAGACCACCCTTAGATCACGTTCCCCTTCTGACCCTCCCTTCACCCCGATACTCCCTGTGGGGCAAGGTCATCAGATGACATGGTGTCCCAGTGCTAGAGCACCAGCCAGGGCACCAAAGGAAGTACGCCTGGTCTTTGGTTCATGGCAGAGAGCTTATAAATCCTTTACCATATCCTGAATGATGGGAGTGCCTATACAGTTTGTAACGGTTTGCTTGTATCCCTTATAATAAACAAGTAAATGTAATTAAAGTGCCTTCCCAAGTTCTATGAGTTGTTCTAGCAAATTATACCTGAAGAAGGGACTATGGAAACCCCTGATTTATAGCTGGTGGGTTAGTAGTACAAGCGGCCTAAGTCTTCTGACTAGTATTTTGTGGGATTGAACCCTCAAGCTGTGGGATTTGTGCTAGTTAGTGTCAGAATTGAATTGAGATGCACCCTGGTGGTTTAGTAGTTAAGTCTGGAGCCTCTGGCTGGTGTAATCCATACAGATCTCAAGGACCTGGGTTCCTGACTCAGGGTGGGGGGAAACAGCCAGGATAAACAACTGAATGAAGTGAATAAATGCTTCTTCCTCCTCTCTTTCTGCCTGTCTCACTGCTTGCTTCATTTTGCCTGCACTTTTCCTAAAAAGAAAAAAAAGAATTGAAGTGTAGGAACCCAGCTGGTGCCAGAGAAGTGGTTGGTGTCAGAAAACACCCTACTTAAATACCAGAATTCCCTTTCCAATCGATGCTAAGCCCCCATCCAGGTCCTCACAGTCTTCTTCCCTGGTCAATCCTCTTGAGATCATATTTAGGCATATATATGATTTGCATACACCTAAATCTAAGGGGTCACACCAAGAGCAGGTGTCACAAATCATGACTATATGTACTGGAGTGTCTAGTTCTATGCAGAGAAGGTCCTCGTGGGACAAGAAAGAACAAGGCAGGACACTGGGAAGAGATGAGAAAAGTTCTGGGCTCGGTTTCCTTTGGCCTCGGTCTTAGAAATATTAGGAAGTAGGTAATCCTGACCTTTTGAATGAGAATTTCTGAGGATTGTGACTGAGAATCTTGCTGGGGTGGTCACTGAATTATT
This sequence comes from Solenodon paradoxus, assembly GCA_004363575.1. Lineage (NCBI taxonomy): Eukaryota > Metazoa > Chordata > Mammalia > Eulipotyphla > Solenodontidae > Solenodon > Solenodon paradoxus. Next base: position 105,236 of record RJWH01000598.1, on the reverse strand, counting down.
GAAACTGAAGCTCTCAGTCTTGGCTGTACACTACTAGAATCACCTGGCGAGCTTCTTACTCCACCCAGGCCTCCCCCAAACCAATGATAGGAGAAACTTTGGGGGTAAGACTCAGGCATTAGTAGGTTGCAGAGCTCCCTAGGTGATTTCAATATTCAGTCCAGGGAGACCAGCCAGGCCTAAAGAGGTTAGGAAGGCAGGGGAACCAGTGGGTGGGTGATAGGTTCATGGCAAAGGGTAGATTGTGGCCTCCCTCTGGCTGACTGTGGCCATGCATAGAGGCAGGTCCCCTCTGCCCAGCTCTTCCCGATTTTCAAGAGCAGCTTCAAAGACTTAGGTGAAACTTCACTGTGTAAATGTGAGTTGCTAACTTCAGATGGTGAATCAACATCATGCCGGCCAGGGGAAACAGCCGCTGTCCTGATCTGGTGTGTGAACTGCTACTTCGGGCTTCTGAGTTAGAAGCTTCCTATTCACAATGCATCCCTGGGCCAGCAGTGTCAGCGTCACCTGGGAGCTTGTTATAAAGCTGGACATGTTCCCTAAAGGTGGACTTGTTAACAAGAGCTGATTTAGAGTTCAGTAGGTCCTCCAGGTGATTTTCACGTACACTGTAGTTTGAGAAGCACTGATTAGGAAGCCATACCAGCACAGTGCTCATGGAAGCCCAACTGTAGGTGTGACTCTTTGCAGGCTACTAGTTGTGCTGAGCTCCATGATGATGGAATCAGGTACCCACTGCTGTGCATTTACAGCCATCAGCACCTGCCGCCTGCCACCCAGGGAGACGTGGATTCAAGGCACCGGCTGCTCTGTCCCCACTATTAAAACCAGTACGCATGACTGCTGGCCAGCTCTCCTGCCATTCTGAAAGGTGAAATAGAAGCTTCTTTTCACCTGCTTAGAACTGAATATTAACATTTCCCTCTCTCCACACTGCCCATCGAGGTCTTAAGTGACTCATTTTAAATGGCATCTCCTTGGCTCTCAACATGTTCCCAGTTTGTGTTCTCTCATCATTTTTCCTTCCCTCAACACTTTTATTATTCCATTATGCTCAATTCAACTTAACTGATGAGAAGCAGTCTTTTAAAACAGCTGGCATAGTGGAAAGAGGATGAACTTGGACCAGAGTTTAGCAACTTTCAGTTTCAAGGGGACTTCCTTCATGTGGGTAACACGTGTAATTGGATTCATTAGAGAGAAATCAGTGTTACAGGGTTTTTGTTTGTTTTGTTTGAGAAAAATCAATTTTACTAATCATTTTAGACTAACAAACTGAAACTTCAGCCCTGTGGATTTTCTCTATATGGCCTATTTTCTATTTTGCTAATTGCAGTTGTCATTTTACTTTATGCTTCTTTCTGTTTTCTCTGGGTTAAACATACTGTTTCTTTTTTAGTTTTGTGAGGTGGAAGCTTAGATCACTGAGTTTCATCCTTTCTTCTTTCCTAATATATGCATTCGAAACAATACATTTCTCTTCAGACAATGAAAGCTCCATCCCACATGCTTTGGTATGTTTTTTTTTTTTTTAATATTATTCAATTAATTATATGTTCTCATTTTAATTTAGATTTCTTCTTTTACTCCTGTATTACTTGGAAGCATGTAGCTTATTTTCCAAATATGTGGGAATTTTCTAGTTCTCTTTGTTATCACTTTCCAGCTTAATTTCACTATGATCAATGCATATATTCTGCATAATTTATTTCAATAATTTGAAGTTAGGAGCCCTGCTTTAAGACATAATACCTAAACTATATTTGCAAATTTTCAGTGTATGCTTAAATGCATATACATTATGTAATGCAACACAAAGGAATATACATAATAAATTACACATGTAAATTAGATTTTGTTGATAAATTATGTGACTCAAACCCTCAATATTCATATTGAGTCCCACCCACCCCCACACCCCCTACTTGTTCTCTCAGTAACAGAGAGGAACATGTTAAAATCTTCATCTATGATTGTGGGTTAGCCTAATTCTCCATGCAATCATCAAGAAAAAGAAATTGGATGTGGTTGTCTTAATATCAGCTGAAGTAGCTTTAAGGCAGCGCTATCCAACAGAACTTTCTGAGGTGAAAGACATACTTTTGTTGTGTATTGTCACTAGTCATGTAGCTAATGAGCACCTGAAATGTAACTAGTGCACCTAAAGTGCTAAAGCCTAAATTTTAGCTTTAATTTAAAAAGGCACACAGGGTTGTGGCTACTGTATTGGACAGCAGTACTTTAAGGTAAGACAATTACAGAAAGGAAAGATTTCATATTGATGAAACTCAACAGGAAAACAAAATAGCACTAAATATGTATAACAATAATTACACCTTAAAGCTATAGAAAGCAAAATGTGATAGATCTAAGATGCTCAGACATGGTCAAAGAGATAAGTCTTAAAACATGGGGTTTTTAAGTAACTTTCCTCCTTCCACAATATCAGAACTCTCTGGTGACCAAGAGAACTCATGATCGGTTTTCTTAGGAAGAAAAGGGTGATCTAATGTCCTAACCTCTAGTATCTGAAGGCAGATGTGTAGACTCAGAGGAAACCTATTGATGACTCATTCGAATATGGCAAAAGAAAAGTACAACTTCATTCTGCAAGACTAGTTTTACTTATGGCTATTACAAATTTGACACTGGCGCCATATTTGTTTGTGAGATGGTGATGAGTGCCACATGGTGCTGAAAGTCTTCTGAGGTGATGAGTGCTCAGTTTTTAGGGATGTAAAATGAAACAACTGGGTGCCAGTGCCCCAGTGCTGGCCTAAAAATTCATTTTGTTCCAGTAAGAAAGCAAAGCCTTTGGTTGCCAATATCTAACTTTTTGCTTTCTGATATTTTTAAACTTAACTGCAAGTTAACATCAATGGAAGAATATGTATTCAAAATTTATGAGTTTTTCTCTTTCATATATTGAACTATTGTTATTCCAAAGCCATTTCATGGTCAAGTTCATGAATTCAACCTGTTATGTATTGTATTCACATGATCTTATTAGTTTACTATGAAATAATATAAAATAGCTCAGTAGAAGATTTTGCATTGCCCTGTAGCAATTTATGTGATTCAAAACCCTGCTTTTTAACAAATTGTAATATGAGACCTATGAACAATAATCATTGACAAGAAATGACAACAATAAATGACTGTTTTTTTAACAACACTGATCAAATATTATACAATTATATTAAAAATATCATCATTTACTTTTAATATAAGCATTTCTACTGACTGCTTGTTTCTCCTTGCGCATAAAGAAGCTGGTCCTGAGCATTCTCTCAAGATTTTCAGAATATTGTGAAGCCTGGCATTTTTAGTCATCATACTTTATTCTATTTAACACTGATGCCATCATTCCGTTGTTTTATTCCTGTTTTATTAGTTTACAATGTAATCCAAGTGCTTTTAAAACTGCTAAGGGTATCCATTCTAACTAAAATAAAAGTTGGGAAATGTTAATGTCCTGTCTAAATTTATTGCCTCATTACTCTAAAACAGAGACAACATCCAATAACCAGTTCTTTGCACAAAGCTAAAGAATCAAATGAAAGTTCTCCAACCAAGTTCAATATCCCTATAAAATGCCTCCAAGATGGTACTGCAGGGTATCACACAGTCAAGGATGAACTCAGAGTCAGTGGAGAACTTGAATTTGAAACTGCAAAACCTGATACCCCTCTGCCTTTATTGGCATTTACCCTGGATTTTGATTTTAACATCAATTAGCACAAGGGTAAGAGTCGAGATTATGAATCAGAAGTTGCATGTAACATTTACCAATGTGACTGCTATATAGGCCCTGCCAAAAGAAGGATTTTTGTTATGGGAGGATAAAGCTAGGAAGACTGAAAAAGCTTCAGCTTCAACCAAACATGGAATTAAACGAACTGATGATCTCAATTACTATGATTGTGCTGATTTCCTTTTATTAAAGATCAGTTTTACAAGGAAAAAGGCAAACACATTAGCCTAATGATTCCCACAAGGATTCAAAGAATGTGTCTGTATGTATAACAGTCATGATAAGGGGCTCTGTTATTTAAAATACAGCCACAGCTCAAGGTAATTAAGGTAACATGACAACCCACATTATTTTAAAAATGAATCCCCCAAATGACTTAATAACCATTACTCACATATTTTAAGGAAACTGTCTTGTAAGATAATAACAGGTTACTTCTGCATACAGATTTCAATAATAGAAAATGCTGATTAAAATGTTTTATTCATTTTTTTAAACTTTTAATTGTTGTAGGATGTTATTCTGCATATAAAATAAAAACTGATTTCAAATTTCAAGAAAAGGGAAAAGTCATTCAGTACAATGGATGACTCAGGTCATATTATTCTTTATGAGATTCACTCTGAAGAGGTTGCTACCAAATTAAAAAAGAAAATGAAATCAATGGAGGGGTCAGTCTTGAATTTGTTCTTATAGCATTTATAAATTTATTGTCTCAACAAACACAAAACAGAAAACAACGTACTGACCAAAATTAGAGTGAAGTCATTAAAACTGGGAAATTTTATAAGAGGGAGTTTATGTTTTGTTCTAAGACAATTTGCTTAAACCAGTCCCTTTGTAGACTTCCCACCCACCCTACTCTTGCAATATCCTTTCCCATTTAATTCATGATGTCTTTCCCCTGTGGAGCTTCCACAGACCAATCATGCTTTGTTTTGTTTTGTTCTTTTAGCTCTCTTCTACCTATGGTCAATGTCACATAGCCTTGCCTTGCCCTTATCTCATCTCAGCAATAGCTGAGTAAAAACAGCTGCCAGCTCTAATGTGGGTGGCCCTTCTCTGCTGAAGGCCTGAGCAGAATTAAAACGCTAGCCCTGCCTGGATTTGTAACCATAACAGTTAAAAAGGTGCTATCCACAGCACTTAGAACAATGACTGGCATACAGTAGATGCTCAATAAATACTTGTTGATTGAATTAACTTGAGAAGGAAGCAATTCACTAGTGTAAGAGCTGCTTTCAAGAAAAAGATTTTTTTGAGCTCTGCGTATTTCAAATATATAATCCATAAGAAATATAGATGTAATTGTCTACACTCTTGCCACAGAGAATATTCTAGAAGGATGGAAGGGAAGATATCTTTATCACATCCAGAAAAGCAGACATTAAAGAGGGTACCAAGAAATGGAGGGAACATAATTTATCATTAGTGTATTTCTTTCTTTTGGCTGCTGTAACAAATGACCATAACTGAAGCAATAGAAATGTATTTTCTCTGTTCTGGAGGCCAGAAATCTTACATGAAGGGCCAAACTTCCTCCAAAGGCTCTAGGGCAGAAGCTGTTCGTGTTTATTCCAGCTTTTGGGGCTGCCGGGTTGCCTTGACTGGAACCAACCCCGCTTCAATCTGTCTGTCGTCATGTGGCCTCCTTGTCTGTTCGTGTCGAGTGTCTAGCTGCCTCACTTTTTAGGGACATAAACCAGTGGGTCCAGGGCCACTTGGATAAACCAAGATAATCTCATGACTAGATCCAAAGACGCTTTTCTCCAAATAAGGTAACATTCAAAGTTTGGGGGAATTCAAAAGTGTATATATTTTTTTGGGTAGCCACCACTCAATTCGCTATATATTTTGATTAAAAAGCTGGAGTTTGTTGTGATTCCACATTTACCATCCTTGATTATGTCGCTTGGCAGCTGACACAGAGCGTTTTCTGAGGGATGGAGACCTTTTTCATCAAAGCAACTTACCCTGGTGGCTTTCCTCTGGACTCAGATTAATATACGTGATTTTAAATACTGAGTTACAGTGAAGATCTTTGCTCAGGAAGCCATGCGCAGACAGCAAGATCAAATGTTTTCATGAACAAGAGAGTTACCTCTAGGTCAGGATTTTTCCCCCTTCTCTCTCCTAATCTTATGAGAGGGGTTTTTATAATCTGGCTTAAGAACTATCATGTGCTTTAATTCAGGGAAAGGGAATACACCACACACTTTGCAATCAAGTGCATAAAATGTCAGTGATCATTAAGATCATTTTTTAAGCAATGTTGTTATGCAAGCAAGGACAAAGAGAACAAATTCAGAATTACTGGCTGTTTTCCTGAGTTCCGGTCTCTCTATACCAGGACTGTGTTTTCATCTCCTGACATTCAGATTTGAAAGTCTTAAATTAAATTTGTTGGAAGTATGATAATGGGCAGTTTTTAGAACCAAGTGTTCTACGATTTATTTAAATATCCCATATAACTGTTTCCCTGAGTAAGTATAAACAACTGTTAAATTTAAAATGTAAGACCACTAAATTGTATTACTGCCAGTAATAATTTCCTTTTTCTTATTAGAAATGGAACAACTTAAGTTTCAGTCCTTAGCATCTCTAGGTCAATAAAATATCTATTTTATTGTCTCATATACAAATGGTAAGTATTATATTCTAGGTAAATTCAAAAGTCTGACTTGATTTTCAAAAACCCTTAAAAATCAGATTTACTGGAATAATGGGGAAGTATTTGCAAAACATATTTCAAAACATTCATTTATCAAAAAATTAATTACCTTTATTTGGGGAGCTTCACTTTTCAAGAAAAAGAGGCACCTGACAATGAAAAGAATTGATGGGATTCATTCAACATCCCAATATCCAAGGTATGTCCTGAAGTCACTGGTGATGGATCCCTTTCTTTAATAATGACCTGACCTTTCTAGTGATGACCTGAAGACAGTGGAAAGTAAGGCTAAAGCATCCAATTAGATATAAAAACCAGGAAGATTTAATTAAGTATTGAGAGAAAGAAAGGTCACTGCTTACCTGTAGTCAACATTCTAATGAAACCTGATAGGACTGTCCATTATGTGGCAGACATTTGTAAGGGCCAGTGAAAAAGCAGGGCTACCCTTTACCTCCAGTTCAGGTTGTCCTCAACATCAGCAGATCTATTATCTTGGAAAGCAGTGGAGGGCTTCAGCTGGGAAGAACACTGCTTCTAAAGGCTATGTCTGGTATTCCAGTGTCATCCATAAGAAATATTGGCAAGAGTGTACTCCCTCTTTAGGTATACTGCTGCCAACCTTTGCTTAAGATTTTGTTAAAATCAATACATGGGGCTGACATTCAGTAGATTTCCATGAGACAGACTTTTTTTAATATAAAGTCTGGTATCATTTATAGAAAGGGTACTTGATCTGATACATAAGGGAAAAGGGAAGTCATGGATTAGTACATCTAATTGTTTTCTCTTTCCTTGTCATTGGTTGGGAAATAATCTATTTATTTTACCAAATGTGCATTGGGTGGCCCTTACCTATGCTTCCTTCTCACGGACGTGAAAGTAGAATATCATCATTTTGTGGATTATAGGAATAGCCTCTAACTGATCTCTTGGGTTCCATTTCCAATTCACTTTCCATATCAGAAAGATTCTTTTAAAATAGAAATTGGACCATGTGCCATCAATAGCTGCTACTGTGCACTGACTGGACAGAGCTCCAGGCCCTCCTGCTCCTTGCACTGATGTCTCTGTCCTGGTTCTATTCTTTGCCTCAGCCTCATCTCTTTCTATTATAATACACTTCTTTCATTTCCTACAAAGTTCCCCAGGACACTGGGAGGCCACACCTACTGTTCTCTCTGGTCGAAATATTTTCCCACGACTTCTACCGTTCTCACTCCTATTTCCACATCTGTTGAGCGATAGACCTCACATCCCCTAAAAATGATGTGCGGTGAGGCTCAGACTCTTGTTTTATTATTAATGGGCCATTTCTTGGCCAGTGGTTATAAATAAAAGACCACTAATAGGAAAAGCCTGTAAAATGAGACAGGATTATATATGCAGACAATTTGAAGCCATTATCAAAGATAAGCTGACTTCATGATATTTTCTAGCAAAACCATCTATTTGGAATTAGCTACTCTATGTACAATACTACATGCAAAAAAAAAAAAAAAATCCAGCACTTCCAAAACCACTTCAGGGATCTCAACAATAATTTAAAAACCCTTTCAGTAATGTAAATTTTTCTCTCAATTTTTTTTGTTTAAAATCAAAATGATTTGTACATTCCCTGTTTGCTCTACTCTTCCCATTAGTTAATATTGAATTGAATTAAATATATCTGACACATGGCAGGAAGAACTCTAAACATTGACATGGTGCATTTTTAACTCCCTTTTGCTCTGGAGGTTTTGTCCAATAGCTCATTTCAGGTGTGCATCAATACAGCATTCCATACTGAACCCATCAGATGTCTTAACATCTGCCTACAGAACACTGAAGGTATGCTTCCCTGAGGATGTACAGAAACACAGTACAAAGTGAACTGGATATGTCGGGATCACATTCAGAAATATTAGCGATGGGAAGCATAAGCTCTCGTGTTATTTATATTGCACCACGGCATTAACCTGTATTTGCTCTAGCAACCGACTGACAAGTGAGGTCAGTAGGTACACAATACTGAGCTGCACTGCACATAACCTGAGTCATACCCCAGAAAACCCGAACAACAATCCTTGCAGCCATGGACTTTTTCTGATTTATTCCTTGAAAGTCAGCTAGGCTCAGGACTAATGTTGAGGAATTAGAGGCTTAACCAAGAAATGCATTTGCTGAGGAATTTTCACCCTCTGATGCAATCCTGTTTATCAACATTATCGAATAGGTTGGTAAGGCTCCCTTGGGCACTTTGCCATGGCACCGATCAACTCATAGGTCGAAAACTATAGTCCTAGCCCTGCAGAAAGTCTCAGAAGATTTGTGGCATTTCTCTTAGAGAAAGACTTAATGGAGTTCTTGCATGTACTTAAGCCAGTCCCAGTAAGAGGCAACATATTCTTATTAGTGAATCCCTTCTCAAGAGATGTGGAGAGAGGATAGTAATGAGAGCAGATTGATGCTGAGTTGGCTTGGGTCCCATTGCAAATCATTTTTCATCTTCTCAGCCATTCGCCTAGGAGAAGGTTAAGAAGATAATTGGCATCGCTGTCAGGAGGGTAAGTGAATTTCCTTGTTTCATATTGTCAAACCTTTGAGAAAACTTAATCTGCTTTTTGACAATGAGGAGGAAAATGAATTATAGGAAAAGTGAGCTTTAGAGAATATCTTTAAAAAATTACACACACACACACACACACACACACACACAAACACGCACACATACACAACCCTACTGAAGGTTCGATGAAGCCTTTGGATTAATGTTAAAGGCTTCCTCTTGAGTTTCTGGAACATTTATCCCAGTCCACCACCCAATCCTAAATTGCAAAAAATCCTACGGTAATCAAATTGGGGCATGAGTTCCATATACATTTTTCCTTCCCCGACTCCCTTCTCCAAACTTACACAGAGAAGTTTCTGTTAAAGTGATTTGGGACTCTGTTCCTCCCTTCCTCTATCTCAAGGGTTGACAAACTTTTCTGTAAAGAGCCAGAAAGTGAACATTTTAGGCTTTGCAGACTGTCGCGTCTCTGTCACAACTACTCAGATTGCTAGAAAGGCGAAAGCAGTCACCTCCATTTGTGTAAGGAATGGGCATGGTGTGTTCAATAAAACTTTCTTTAAGAACACTAAAATTTGAATTAAAATTATGTTCTCAAATATTCATCTTTTGATTGTTTTCAATTATTTAAAAATGTAAACAGCATCCTTAGCTCATGGGCTATGCAAAAACTGGCAGCAGCCTAGTTTTGACTCTGCTTTGGGTCAGAGCTGGTCACTAGAACTTCCTGTGATGGTAGAAACGCTGCGTGCAAGCACCCTTTGGTACTGAAGGCACCAGCACCATGAACTATTGAGATGTGGCTAGCATAACAGATAAAGTTGATTTGAGTTTGATTTTAATTAATTTAAACTTGAATAACCACTTGTAGCTACTGGCTACAATGTTGGGGACAGTGCTGTTTCCTGATTTTATTCCATATTTTATTTGAAAAACCAGTTTTTATCTCTTGCTTACATTAAAGTAAATAAGAAAGAATCCTTCCACCTGCTGCTTAAGTTATATGACTTATTACATAATTGTGTTCCTTCTGGGGAGACCACACTTGATGTCTTGACTCTAATTGCATAGCAAATACACACAACACATGCAAATGTCCATGGAACACTTTCGTGTGCATGCGCACTCACAATCATACACACACACGTCTTCACTAGAATTCCATTACTACCAACTTCAGTGACCAAATAATCATAAAAAGAAAACCAGGCCTATCAATAAGTATTTTCCCCTTTTATTCAATATTTGTAAAAACCCAATATTGGAAAATGAAAACTAGTATACAACATGAACTTAAACTTTCCCTCAATTATCTGTTACAATAGCCTGTATTTTCTTTAGACATAGCTTGCAGTAATGAACTTGCAAAACTGACCCAAGGGATGTCATCTTCTAAAATATGCAATGTGACCATTGCTAAGTAAATGACAGCACATGAACCCCAGGTTGCCTCAAATCAAATCTCAGAGCATCTATGGGACTCACTTCATGCTGATCTCACAGGTCAAGATCAGATAGGATGACCAGTAAGAGACAAAAGCACACAATCACTAATATTTAAAGGATTTTGGTAAAAAGCATCAGTTAGCACCCACATGGCACACACATATTCACAAAAGCAAATCCAATTTTAAGGTACTCTTCATCTCCTTTAAGCCCATTTACAGCAAAACTTCTATCACTGTGTACAGGGGTAATTTAGGATTAACTGAAAACATGTTAGAGTGAGAGAAGGGTGATTATTTCCTATTAGTGGTAAAACAAACAATAGGGAAGAAGTGTAAGTTAGTTATGAAAAAAATACAGTCAGGCTTTGCTCAGAACAAGCCTGGAACAAGGAGGTCCTTGATGAAAGCTCTTCAGGCTTTTCCTGGGAGCCTCATTCATGCACATGCCTTCCTTTCATCGTTCTGTATTTGATTCACAAATCTTTTATCTCCAACCAAGACTTCTCTCAGTTCCAACTGGTATGTCACCATCTACCTATCTTCTCAACTTCAGTGCTTCAGAGGTAGCTAAATCTAACCATGCCCAACACGTCTCTCAAAGCTCCCTCTCTTCATTCTTAGATGGATAGTCATCTGTAATTCCCTAGGCCAATGTAAGTGCCAGCATTTGCCAAGTAGCACAAAATACAAAGTCAGGTAATTCCTTGGCTTGTACCTTTCCCTACACTGTGCAGTCAAACCAGCACCAAGTTCTACTTCTCATACTCTTCTCTCTCCATTTAATTCTCACATACCAAATCCATACTGCTTTCCTGCCTGATTTAATATATCACACTAACTAGTATTTTACATCCTTAACCTTTTTTTATCCTTAAATTTGTTCTCTACTTTAATCAACAAAATTATTTTCAAATTCTTTATCTGGTCATATCACTATCCCCACCAAGGTTTAAGTCCTGTTAGGATAAAACACAAAATTGCCAATGTGTTAACTAAGGGTGTATGGATTTTACTTCTGTTCACCTTTCTGGCCTGGTTTTATATTTTCTTTGCTTTCTGTGCTCTATTTGTCATGACTTTTCAGTTCCTTGAACATATCCAGTACCTTGTACCACAGGGTCTTTGCACTATGAGAACCCGGTGTGTTTCCCTCTGCCCACCTTACCCACTTGGGATCCACATCATTAACTTAGCTAATTCCTTCTCAACTTCAGCTTTCATTCAAACATTACTTGCTCCAAGAAGTCCTACCTGATATTTATCCTTCTATATTCACCCTCTCTAGACCAAGTGGAGATTTTCATAATAAGTTATTCCTAGAACCATGCTCCTTTCCTTCAGAGAATGTTTCTCAGTTTATAGTTAAACATTCTTTTATGGGATCATCTGTTCATTTTCCAGCTCACTTCTCTGTCTCCACTAGGACAGGAACCATGTTTTCTTTATAGATTCTAGTTTTCCCAGAAAATGGCAAGGGGTTAGTACATTAAATATATTCAAGAATGAGCTGAATGGATATATGAAACAATGAGAATCTGGGGAAAATTTATTTATAAAGTATTTATATGGCAGTACCTGGGTAAGGGTATAATGCCAAATTTTCTTACAAGCCCAGAATACTCCAAGGATTTTTTTGTTGTCTTTGGCTAGTTTTGACCTATGGAATCTATAGCTCAACACCAACAAATACAGACTTTTATGGGGTATGTGCTGTTTTTAGTTTTTTAACTTCCTCTTGTGACCATCCAGTAGCCAGCTGAATATATCACCTTCCTTGTCTCAATACATTTATTCTATTTTATCCTTGAGGTTACTTGTAGTTTCTATTATGCACGCTTCCTTATTTGTCTCTGCTGTTCTTGAGTTCCTCTGAATTTCTAGTCATGCAACATAATTCAGATTCTAGCATCCAATGGAAATAACAGGCAGTGAAATCATATGGTAAGCATTTAAATCTGTGCTGTGATGTCTTTGGATTTATTTGAAAAAAACACTTTTTGGGAGCAAGTAATTGTCCTGGGATCTACGCTTAGTGTAGCAACACTTTCCAAGGTCCCCTCTCAGAGATATATTTGCATTACCTGACATTGATTCAGGTAGCCAAATGGCAAAGAAGCATGTGGATCATTCAGTGCATTGTGTGACCTACTTACAGGTCAAAGAATTTTCAATTCAGAACTAAATAAAAGTATTAGGCCTCTGAGTTAAAAAAATTCATTTTGGTTTGTTGCTCATCTTATATGTGACAGGACTAGCCCTAATGCAGAATGCATCAAATCCAATAAGCAAAGAGATAAGATACTATACAGATTCTCTAAGACTAGGTGAAAAAAGATGTGGTGGGTGGTATTGCCAGCCCAGTGAGGTGCTGACCAAGGCAACTGAGAACTAGGAGTGCATGTTTAGGCACCTAAGAAACAAAAAAAAATATCACTAGCAGACAACTGTGATGACCTGATGACACAAAGAGTCCAAGTGTCTTTAGAATGGGTAAGATCCCCAAAGGCCTTCTGAACTACCTAAGAGAGATAGAAGTGGCTAAGCACAGCACTGTGTCAGAAGCCTTCCTGCATGGCGCCTGCACTCGGTTGGAAACAAGGTAAGAATCTAAAGGTTATGAACTGAATCAGAGGCTTCCATAGAAACAAGTTTCAGTTCAGGCGTGCGCCCCACACCAAGACACAATTGCTTCAACAGGCCTTGTTCAAAACTGGCCATAAATGTATCAAAGCAAATATCAAGATAAAGTATATATTGATTGACTAGGAAGCTAATATAGTGCTGTATTGAGAAATACTATAGACATCTGTTCTCTACATTTTACTTCCTGATTTTATTGCAACAAATCAACAGCAGCCTATCAAATGGGAGGAAAATTTTCATAAATCGTATATCTGATAAGGCATTAACTATACAACATTTATAAAGAACTCATCCATATATAAAGAGTTATCACTTCATCAATTAGTCTTGGAATTCTGAAGGATTTCCTGAACCGGGGTTTTCAATGTAATTTCTCAGGATGTGTTTAGGGAGATGTAGAACCATCTGACGATGATACGACAATTGGCTTTGTGTCCTAAAACTCCCCTTACTTTAGATATTCTCATCCTTTAATCTCCATGCTGACATTAGGCGTCACTATAGAATAAGTGAAGAGAAATGGTCAGAATTCCACTTTAGCTTTTTGGTAAATTGGCATCCAAGTTGCTTACTTGATTTTCTTAGGCCCCTGCTCCTAACAACTAGAGGCAGGTCCATTCTCAGTACAGGGCTCCTGACTACCTTCCTATTCATCCTATCCCATCCCAGCATCTATTACAATGCCTGACACATAGGAGACACTCAACAAATACTTGTCAAATGAATGAATGTCTCTTTGAAGCATTTATTTCCCAAATTTAAAAAAACAAAACAAAACTATGTAGACTTTTAATTTTCTGTTGCCAGAATATTTATTCAAAAAACATTTATTCATCCTATATATTTTAATGATCTATATGCCAGGTTTTGTGAGCAAGAATAAGCAATGGGGTATGACTTGTGTGTGGAAATGAAACAGACAATAAATAACCATATGAATAGAATATTTTCAGAGTGAATGGCACCACCAATAAATGAAAACACAGAATGCAGACAAAGTCTATCTTGTAGTTAAAAAGTCTCAATGTGGGGATAGATAAACTGAGACCTGAGGAAAAAGGAACCAGCCACAACAAGGAAACCTGGAGGAATAGTGGGCTAGTAGCAGGGAGAGTAAAACATGGGCTTTTTGGAGGCATCGAGAGAGGTAGGACAGCTAGAGTACAGTGCACAAGTGCCAGATTGGAGGGGCACAGGGGTCACTTTGAAGTCTGATGAGAGTGTAATACTTGGCTCTACATCTTCTGATAAGTCTGCAGAGGGTTTAAGCAAACTAGTGGCTGTATGTGATGAGATTGTTTCCCATTTTCCTATATGTCATTATAGCAAATCATTTCACAACCATGAAAAAAGCTAAAGATGCCAACATATAGACATATTCCATTTGCCAAAATTATACAGTGTATCAAACATCACAATTATTAATTTTTTTACCTTAAAATCATGATTATAATAAACTAAAAACCTCATGCACAGCAAAGGAAGCCATCAACAAAACGAGAAGGCAAATGGGAGAGAATATTTGCCAATGACATATTTGATAAGGGATTAATATCCAAAATCTATTAGTTCACAATTATATGAATTTGCACGAAACAATATTCAAACAAAAACTGATTAAAAAATTGGCAGTGGATCTGAATAGATACTTTCCAAAGAAGACATGCAGATGGTCATTAGGTAGGTGAATGGCTGCTCAACACTATCATCAGGAAAATCAAATCAAAACCACAATGAGCTATCACTTCATACATGGTAGAATGTTGATCATCAAAAAGACAAGCGATGACAAATGTTGGAGAGGATGTGAAGAAATGGGAATCCTATGTTACTGGATGTAAATTGGCAGCCAGCATGGAAGTTCCTAAAAAAATTAAAAATAGAACTACCACATGATCCAACAATTCTACTTCTGGAGGATTTACCCAAAGGAAACCAAAACACTAACTTTAAAAGATATTTGCACCCAGATGCTCATTTCAGTAATATGTGTGTGTGTATAAGTATATATATGTCTATATATATCTCACCACATTTCTTAAATATTTTATTCAGATAATTGAAAAATAACAGTATACTGATTTCAGGTGTACAAATAATGATTTGGTATTTGTATATATTATGAAATTATCATCATAACAAGTCTCCTTAACATCTATCACTGCACAGTTAATGATTTTTTCCCTTGTGATGAGAACTTTGAAGAATTACTATTTTAGTAACTTTCAATTATACAATATATTATTAATAGAAGGTAAAATATTCATGTTTTAAAGACCATTGAAACAACAAACACCATTGACCAATTTACAAAGACACCAGGCTTCAAAGCTCCACAACGTTTCTCATCAAGCCCATCTTCTCCCTGACTCCTTAGAACTAACAGGAGACATAATTTTTTGTTTTGATATCTTAGAGTTAAAAAAATAGTTTTACCATGTTTGTGTACCTAAACAATATACTGATTTGGTTTGCATTTTTAAACTTAAAGAAATGTAATCACATTTATGTAGTATCCTTGCCAATAAATAGGGTGTGACTGAAATTTATCCAGGTGGTTGTGTATAGTTATATATTGGATTTATTTAGTTTCTGTGTAGTATTCTTTTGTAGGCATTCAAATGTCTTCATTCTACTATTGAAGCATAGCTGGGTTATTTCAATGTTTTGCTAGTACCAATAGTATTTCTATGAACATCCCCGTACAACTCTCCTGATGCTTATATGCTCAAATTTGGAATTTTTAGTCTTAGAAAATATACATCTTCAACTTTATTGAGTAATCCCAAATTGTTTTCCAAAGTGTTTGTACCAATTTACAATCCCATCAGCAGTTTACATTGTCCCCAATTTACCATATCCTTGCAAATCACTTGATAATTTTAAACTTAAAAAGCATCAACCTGATGATACACAATAATATAAAATTATGGCTTAAATTAGCTTTTCCTTATTACTAATGAAGTAAAGCCGATTTACATATAATTGATGAGTTGTGCTTCTCTGTATAAAAGTATCCTTTTAGTTCGAGGACATTTTTCTATTTTTTTTTATTTTTTCTTTATAGGAATTTCATATATATTATAGATGCTAAGTTTTGGTAAAGTATATGTGTACAGCAGTTATCTTTCTTTTTATTTTCTCAAAAGTGTCTTTGGATGAAGAAAACACCTTTTTTTAAGAGAGAGAGAGAAAAGGAAGAAGCATTATGTTTTAGTTTTATTTAGTTATTCACATTGGTTATTTTCCCCCAGACCTGGGACACGAAACCAGCAACATGTGGTTTGCGATCCTTTGGAGGTGACTGACCTCCACCAGGGTCTGCCTGAATACAACATCTTTTAATTTAGAAGAAATAATAACTGTTTCCTTTTATGTTTTGTTATTTTTTATATTGGTTAAGATACCCTTCTTCTGCCCAAATTCACAAAGATACTCCGCATTATCTTCTAATATTTATAGTTTTGTATATTTCACATTTAAGTCTTGCAACTATCTGGACTTGATTTTTACATACAATTTGAGATAGGGATACAATCTTATTTTTTTCCATATTGATAACCATAGACCTTGTAAAAAAATCTGAGTTTCTCCACTGATTTCCAGGGCCAATTTTATCATAAATCACGTTTTCACACTTGTGTGCATTTATTTATGGGACATCTATTGTGTTAATGTTCGATTTGACAGTATCTTAATTACCATGTTTCCATAGCAACTCTTGTTACGTGACAAGTCTTTATAGGCTGTTCTATGCTAGGAGATTTTCAGCAATTTCTGGGTTGTTACTCCTCCATATAAATTTTAGAATCAGCCTGTTAAAATCTACAAACATTAAGGTTTCTTTTGGGGGGAGGGTCATTGCATTTATTCTATAGATGAATTTGGAAGAACTCATTTCTATGCTCTTGGCTCTTCCAATCTGTCAACATATTATAATAGCCCTTTTGATGCTTTTCAATAAAGTGTTGTATATTTTTCTGTTATTTTCAAAATATGTTGCTGAAATTATTGGGTACACTATATCTGTTATGATATAAAATTTAATGTTAGGTTAGTTGCTTACTTTGATTACAGAAATGTAATCAATTATTATCATATGTTGATTTTTCTAGTCAATGTATTTGTTAATACCTTATTTATTAAAATAATATATCTGGAAATGTTACAAACAGAAATTAATATTATTTATAAACTATAGTTTTATTCACTTACAATTTAATTGCTATATCTCTAATTTCCTTTTCTTGCTTTAACGTTGAGGTTTTATTTGGATTTGCTTTTGTTTTTATACACACACACATACACGGCTGGGTAAAATTTCTAATTAAGCTGTCCATCCAAATCATCTATGCTTTGTTAATATTTTGGGAAGGGAGGGGATACTTCATCTGTAATTGAAGTAAAAGTAATTGATACTTCAATTACTGAAAGAAGTATGTTGAATTATTTTCTAAAACAGAGGTAGTTTCAATATTGTCAATATTTTTGCTTCATATGTTATGAGAATACATCATATGTGCACATATTTTAAATTTTAAGTGTAATATTTTCTTCAAAAACAGAATGTCTTATTATTACATGAAAGTTCTTTTTGTTTTTGTCTTAATATCTATTTTTTGATATAACATAGCTACAGTAGATTTCTTTGGGTTAGTATTTGGTATAATTTTTCTTTTTCTTTTCTAAATCCCTATGTTCCAGACACATCCTTATTAAGTATTATACTGCTGAATTAAAAAAAAACATAATCTTTGATATTTGAAATGGAACATTTTGACATAATTATTAAGACTAATGTATTCATTTATTTCATCTTATTTTGTGACTTTTTTTCTTGCTTTCTTTTGGATTGATTCCTCTAATCTCAAAGTTTTTTCCTATGCAATTTATGAACTTATTTTTAGTGGCACTATAATTGTCAATATTTATCACAGTTTAGGGGTAATATTTTTACCTTCTAGCTGAATAATGCAAGGGCTTAGAATGTTATGGTATTGTTTTATAGTTTCTTCTTGATTTAAATTCCCAATTATTATTATTTTGCATTATTATTTTGCATAGTCAATGCTTATTTAGGTTTATCAACCTGTTTTTAGTTCTCTTTGGGCTTTGTTCAGACATTCCATCTGGGATAACTTTTCCGTCTGACTAGCATATAGATTTGTGACTTCTTTTAATGAAGGCCAGATGGTGGCAAAAACTCAGTGCTTCCTGGTCCCAACACCCTCCTCCATCTCCTATTATCCTGGTTTGAGCTAAAAATGTCTTTACTGTTTCGTATTTTTTTTTTGCTGTTGTTGTTGCTAATTGAAATAACATTAGATTTCTAATACCATATAAGTATCAATTGTACAGCCGTATAAGTTGACATCTGTATATACTTCATTCTGTACATTACCAAAATAGTTTCCATTCATCACCATAAAACTGACACTTCTACCTGGTTTACCCACCTTCCTTTCACTTTCCATTTCTGGTTATCACTAGCTTGTTCTTACAGTCCGTGAGTTTGTTTTTGCTTTGCTTTGTTCGTTTTGTTTCTTGATCTACCACATATGAGTGAAACCATATCTTTCACCACACAATTTATTTCATTAAGCATAATACCTTCTAGTTTTATCCATGTTTTTGAAAATGGCAGGATTTCATTATTCTTAAGTGAAAATTTATCTAGGTAATAAAACTACAGATTGATTAATATTTTCTTTTCACACATTGAAGATACTACTCCATTGTTTTCTTGCTTCCATTATTAGTGCAAAGAGTTAATTTTCTAAAAGCAATTTCTCCTTAGCTGCTTTTAAGTATTTCATTATCCTAGGTTTTCTGAAATTTCAATATAGTATATCTAGATATAGATTTATTAAAAATGCTTAGAATCCTGAATCAATGAAATTCTTTCATCAATTCTGACACACAATTTCAATTAGCCTTCTGACCTCATTCTCACTCATGCCTTCTTCTCATCCTACCCTTCATGCTTCTTAGTCTCTCTACCATATTTTTCATATCTTTGACATGCTACTATATTTTGGGTAATATCATAGATCTTTGTTTAACTTTACTAATTCTCTATTGCTGGAAAGATGCATTGGATATTGAATACAACTATATTTTAACTTATAGAAAATCAAATTATTTTCAAATATACTTAATCACTTTTTTATTCAATTATTCTTTACTCATATTATCAATTTAATAGTACTTGTATAACATCCAGTTTCTTATAATTCCAAAATATAAGTTTTAAAAACTCATTCTGCTATCTTTTGTTTCTGCTGGTTCTCACTCAGGCTTTTTTTTTGTTTTTACAGTCATTGTAATTGCTTTGATCAGCTGATATTTCTTGAACTTTAATCATAGTAATAGTTTAGTCTGGTTTGAAGATGGACTTTTTACAGACAAATTGATTCATTATACCAGGTGCTCAGAGCACTTCCTTGATGAGACAGATTGAAAATAAACCCTGAGTTTCTCAGGTGGTTTGAATTCAGACTTCAAATTCATACGAGGGCCAACATGTCATCATGAATTCTTGGGGAGAATTTTTTTCTTCATCTATTCAGCACCAAGTTTTGAGACAAACAACTTTCTTGCAGTTCTTTGAGATGATGAGTTTATTTTTTATTCATGCATACTCTGAGGATGCGTGACACTTTGGGGTCTCAACTAATATAGAGGGTTTCTTATTAGACGTCTCATTATGCCTTCATCTCCTGTTCTCCCACTACACACCTCATGGAAAATCTAACTCAACGTCAACTTGGCGGATACCTTCAAGGTGAAAGACAGCTTTACTGCAATGTCTCCCTCTCCGGATATCTGCTTTTCACTGGGTCCTGCCGTTGAACAGAGTATACTTTCATTCCCAATCACTGATGTATTCAAACATATTTTAAACCTTTTGTAGAGTTAGTATTGAAAATACAGGTTACTATAGTTTGCTTTTCTGAAGCTTTCATATCTTACATCATATCAGGAACAGATGTGCATCTTCAGATATCGGAGGGAAACAGGTGACTTCAAGATTGCTTTAGAATCACTAAAATTCTACTAAAAATCAATCAAGTTTAAAGAACTCATTAACAGAACTGTGGTATCAAGGAAACGTAAAGGCTCCTTGTAGCTTAAATTGAATTTTTTTTAAAGCTAGAAATAGAAAGAGGACACTTGAAAGAAGTGGATCCAGATGAACAGTTAGAGAAAAGCTTCACATTTTAATCTCCCATTTTAAACTAATTTTTAGCAGTGATCAAAACTGTAACTTAACATTCAGAATATTTGTGATCAGAATAAATACATAACCATTTCAAGAAATACATGCAAACACACAAGATAGATTGCTGGGAAGCATTCCTGACAATCTTCTTAGTCTCAGCCCCCTCTGTTAAGGTTAATCATGGCTTAAAAGTTTGGTTGGTGAATGTCTAAAACTTCTCTACTTGTTTTTATTCACATCCACTATCTATGCACATCCACAGACAAAAACAGAGAATTTGTTTTGCATCTTAGAAAAACAGGTGGTATGGTATTTTGCATGTCTGAACATGTTCTGCTCTTTTCTTACCAGTCTGTCAAACTCTCCATTAAATCCTTTCAGGATTTTGAAGCTTTGCTTTTCTCTCTTCAACATCCAGATATTTTGTTCAGAAGCCTGATCCCATTCCAACTCTCAGTCAATGATCTATAGTCTGGGAGTATTTAGAAATTTCTGTTTGTTTTCACATTCCAAAGTTTTCAGCTGTGGGCTCTACTGTTAATCTTTTCTTTCTTGTTGCTGGCACTCATGTGACACTTTGCTCTGGTAACTGACATGCTTCAGTTATGAAAAAGTTTCTTATCATATTTCTTGGATGCTTTGCTTTCTTGATTTCCTCTTAGCTGGGGTCTTGTACGCTGGGCACTTAACTTTCTCCCTTTTTTATTTCCTGCAAAACCCAGTTACCTGTCTTCCATGTTTCTCTTACCTTTTAATTCTTTATTGATTTCCTATATACAATTATCTCTTCTGCATCTGTTGGCTTTCTTTTTTGTTCCCCACTATCGTTTTATGAGAAGTAATTTAAGAATTACTTCTAGGAATCTGTTCCAAAGAAATACATGATTCTTAGGAATATGTCTACATAGGTTATATAAATGTGTTCCATATTTACAGTTATGCTGCTTTACATATACCTAATTTTATATCTCTATAGATTGATTATTGCTGCTTTAGAGGAAAACTGTTGAATTTTAAAATTTAAATGGCATCCAGCATCTAATAAAATTCTTTTTATTATATAGATTGTCAATAGTGTTATAATCACCAAATATCTTCTTAGTATTCAGATATTTACAGGTCTTACTTCTTTACTTTCACACATTATACTTCACTAAAATGGATTATGATTGGAGAAGAGAGTGGTAAGCAGGACAAAGTTAAGGGACCTGTGAATTACATTTTTGGCCTGATCCAGCCACCTCCCGTAAGTGGACCTCTCTGGACCTCTTTTCATAGATCATAAATTGAGGTATCAGTCTATTTCAATTTCCTTTGCATTTTTTTTGAGGGGAAGGAAGGGGGAGGAGGAAAACATACTAAGGAAGAAAAGAAGGAAGAGGAGGATGAAACGCCTTTACTTATTTAGATGTTACTTTTTTTCACCCCTGTCCTGGGTCTCGAACCCAGATCCTTGGGGCTGTATGTGGTCCTCATTCCAGTATCTCAGTCACCTGAGCCACAAGGACATGCCATATATCTGATTGCTTATCTAATTTTTTACATGTCTCTATCTTAGATTTACCAAGGTTAGCAATAGCTCATTGAGTTCGCCTTTGGATGATTATAAATTTAATTGGCCCCTGGTTCATCAATACATCTTTGTGTGAATAATGAAAACAGCAGAACACAGCCTATAGACTGAACACAAGATGCTGCCAGAAGCACTGTGGAAACATCCTCTATGAAGCTGGAGAGGATAAACGTGGGGGACATCCTTCCCGGACACCAGAAGTAATGAGAGTACAACCCTCAAGGTTATAGATCAAATTCTCAATTAATATGCTTCCCAGCCCCTCTCACTGTGTAGATCAATGACAGCTGAAAATGAGTAAAGGGGGGAACACAGAAGACAGAAGATTGGAATAAACAATGTGATAGAGCAGAAATCGCCTTTACCTGACATTTACACAAATGAGAAGGGAAGCATGTGATCTGAAATCAAAAGGGGAAAGATAGTTCAATACTGGACATTATACCTGGGCAACTAGTGTGGAGAGAGTAGTGCAGCAAAAACAGTGAAATGTGCTTGTTTGGGAATCTGTTAGCTGCTGTCACAGTCCAAGGATGTGCATAGTGCTATTTACATGTATTTTGGAAAAAGTGAATGGATTAACACATTTAAGAGGAAGTTAATGACTGTGGTGTGAAATTCGAAGAGGATATGAAGCTATCAGGGGCACCTCTCACCTCCCTCCCTGCATTGCACTCTAACACGATTTTACTGACAATAGGTCCTAAGTATCAACACAGACCTTTACATTTGCAAATACATGATCACAGAGAGATAATGAACGGAGATGGAGGGATGGAATGTTATTTTCAAATATAATTCCCTCCAATTTCAAGAACTGCAAGATAAATAAAGAAAACCTATTTTCTATTCTACTTTTTGATAAATGAAAAATGATACCTATAACTCTAACAATAGAAGCCTAGGTATTAAAAGAGTTTTCAATATGCAGCTTCTAAATTTTCCAACTAAGTTAACTGTAATCTTTGAATGAACTGTTGTTGCTAAAGGCCAGTATCCCAGTCAAAACAATGACCGATGCACAAGGCAGTTGATGGTCACCAACATGGCTTTTGTTCTTCATCTTGCACTCTTGCAGAATTTCACATATTCACTCTTCTCACAATTTACTTTCACCTTTTATTCTTTTCACATTTTAATAGGACCTAAATACTGAGTAACTGCAAAAATGGATATGATTATGATAAAGTTCTGACCAACACACCAAACAATAAATTTAAACACAAAATTTAAAGAAAAAAAAATTAATTCCCCATCTAAGCCCACCACTGACATTCATATCACAAAAGAGAATGCTTGTGTTTTCCATGAAAGTTTTGCTGACACTATGCCCTTTGTGGGATATGCATTCACCTATAACTAAATTTTTAGGATATATCTTTTGAAATATCACCAGAAAAGTTGCTGGAAGAGCCCATCTAATTAATTTTTCTATGAGAAATATTGATTTTAGAGTTGATCTCATTAGAGATATTCTATGAAATATTTTAAAAAACCTAATTCTGGTGATAGTTCTTCAGAACTGCACATATTTATTAACTACAAAGCAGCAAATATTTCTTCTAAAAATGTGAGCTTAAAGACTTGGACTAAAAAAATCTCCCACAAGCTTTCCATAAGAGTTCAAATTTGGTAGATATATTTTAAAGAGAAAACAGGAAAAGGCTGGTTCCTCTGAGGTGAGCATACCTTTTGTTCCCTGTGACCCAACTTTCAGGGAACTGTTTGTTATTCACCTCATTACAAATATCTTTGTCACAGCAGGTGTTGGGTCAGGAGAGGACACGGTGTCCAGGAAACCTGCAATCGGGTTAGAAAACTCCCAGGTGACCCATTCCCTTTCAATTGACTCTGAGTAGCTGGCACTGCCCACCACAGCATTAGAACTGCCTGCCCATAAAATGGTTGTCATTTAAGGCACAGCAGAAACGCTTTTCCAAACCACTATCCCTGCAGGTGGTGGAGTTGAGCTTCCAATGACAGGCAGGGTTGTTCTAGCCTATCTAATTGCCAGGAAATAGACAATTTCCTTAGCCTTGCTCTATCCCTTATTAGCTTTGAAAGTTTCATGCATGAATCAGTCTCTTCAGGAAAAGTTTGGTCTTTCAGATTTTTTCCTTCCCATTTTCAGCTCCCACAGAGGTGGTGAAATCTGTTACAGAACTCAGTGTGCCCTCAGGGGAAACGAGAGGAAGTCGCATGCTCAGACCAGGAAGGCTTCCCTCTAGATCCTCCCAGGTCTCTGCTCTGAAATGGCTAGTCTAGAGTTCTCCATAGACTGATGACTGTTGGCCACTTGGGGTGACTTGATGGGTTGGATCCAGGGTCTGGGCCAGCTGACCTGAGGGAACCTTTTTGTCTTGTTTTTCCCTCCACATCCTCACCACAACTTCCCCTCACGGGGGCACGTAGGACTTTTCCTGTTCCTTCTAATACACATGGGTTACTGGAAGCCATGAGCCCTGTCCAGAATATACCAGAGTTCAGCCTGGAGAGTAGATGTCAGGGAAGTTCATACAAGTCCCACCTCCTACATATCCTCTCTCCCCTTCTTGCCACAATTCTTGGAGTTGAAAGGGGTGGGTTTTCTCTGTATGCCACATTCTGAGCTCTATCAGGGTTGGTCATATTGTAAAACTCTACTTCCTCAGGCCTAGTTTCTGTGTTAAAAGAAGCGAAAGGAATCCTTCTCTGACTTGCAATGTCTGTTTTCCAAGATTTTTGCCCTGCTAGTAAGGATCTTCTCCCTTAGGGGATTCCATCCTTTCCTTTCCTAGAGCCTTTCAGACTTGAATGAAGAGAGGGCAGGGGATGTTGAAGGGGAAAAGAAAATATATCAGTTTGTTAGTGCAAAATATTCTCACTACTACACAAGGCAGAGTGAGTTCTAATGACAGGATGGCAAATGGGGAAGCTTCTTGATGTGTAGATGCATCCGTGTAGCAGCCAATTCGGATTTTGTGGCTGCCTGGGTCGACTGAAGATGGCTGTGTAAGTTTGTGTATGTATCATTGTTTATGCACTAAATAGCAAGAGAAAACAATCTACCATTTAACAGTGTCTAGGGAAGTCCTTTATGTTGGTGATGGTTCCCAATAGTTGATGTCCTGTACTCATTAAGATACTCATTCAGTGTCCTTCCACTGAATATTGAGACATCAGAGGAAAAAACAACCCTGTCAGCCATTAAGGGGGTAATATCTCATTTCCTCCTCTTCCATGGCAATTTTATTTAGTAATTTCATGATAAAGTAAACTGGAATATAAATTAGATGAATTTGCTAATCTCTTCTCACTATTTCACCACTATTCCAGATTTCTGCTTTTCTTCAAGTTTGAACTTCTACAGGAGTGTAGACAAGCTGGTTCCCATTACTTTCCTCCTATTCCTCCCACTCTTACTGCCTTACTAATACCAGGGCATCACTGACCTCCTGGTTAACAGAGTCCGGTACATTCTTTAACATGTAAGCTCTTTAGACACTTGCAATCATTCCTTCCTGTTAATGCCTCTTATTCTTGGTTTTTCTGTGTTCTTGGTTTATCTTCTTCCTCACAGTTTGTACCTACTATTGCTTCTTTCAGGTATTTTCTTCTTAATCATAGTGCTCGAATTTGAGTTATCTGGAACTAAAGCCTGTGATCCCTTCTCTTTTCCCTGTCTATGCTGAGGAACTTATCCATTTTATGCTTAATTTCTGCCTAGAGTCATGGTTCTGAAATTTCTGTATGTGTGTATTTCACCTGGGTGAAAACTTACGTCACTTAATCTTTTCTACTTGATTTCCTTCTATAATCATTCCCAAGACAGCTGCATGAAATGTTATGATGACAAATGAATAAGGTTTTAACCAGAAGACAAGATGTACTCACTTATGAGAAAAATGCAAATATAAACAACAATGAGATTCTCTGAAATGGTTATATATATATTAAATATATATAAATATATATAAATATATATATACATGACAATATTTATATATATAAACATATATATATAAATATTGTCATGTTAGGTTTATGCTTTAGGAGGCTTTGATGTTGATCCCCCAAGTATTTTATACCCAGGGCCTGAGAATTCATATGTCAGCATGTCACTACAGTCTCTTTCAGGTAGAGAAAAAAACAAACAAATAAAAAAGGCTTAAAATAGACAATAAATGATATTTCAGCAGAAAGCTTTGTTTATAAAAGATAATAATCATATTTTCAATGATGGGAATCTGAAGTGGAATTTCTGCAAACATCCCAAGAAACATCAGTGTCATGAAACAGTAAGATATGTGTAGGTCAATTTTTACTGATGACTTCTCTGGAAGAAAAGAGGATCCTGATTTGTAGTGTTTGCTGATCTCCAGCGGGTAAATATTTCCCCTGTAGGTAATTTCAAGTCACTGAAGCAACCATCGTGACCAGTGAGTTGGAAAGAAGTGTCCCAGAGCCATTGCTGGAAGAGCACAGACCAGAGTGGGATGTCTGGAAGAGCCTGCAAGTGGCGACTTTTTGGTATTTGCTACCTTTGTTTTAGTACAATTTTCTAAATTGTAAATTTACATAATTTACCTTTTAATAATGGCTGTGTTTAACAGTCAACTCACAAATCCCTGAAAAATTTGAAAGTGAGCTCTTGAGAGCTAGCACGGCCTGCTCCCATTCACTGGGGGTTTGTCCTTAAAGAATAAAGGAAAGTAAATGCAAAACTTGCTGAAGTCTTATTTCATTAAATTTGAGTTCTGTGATATTTTGGTTTAGGTATCATCTTATGATTGCTAATTTCTAAAACTCTATGTTATCTATCAATGGGTAAATCAAAACTAGTGATTAAAACCACCAGGTGCTAGATCTACAGATGATCGTTTTCTACAAATTTGTCTGAACTGTGGTCTAGTGTCCAAGGTCAGGGTTTCTCTCAAGGGAAAAAAAATCACAGCCAAAACCCAAAAACCCAGAGAAAAAGATATTTGCTTATTGACTAATAATGTGTTACGGACTGAATTGTATGTCCTACAATGCATATGTGGAAGACCTAAAACCCATTGTGATTGTCTTTGGGTACAGGGTCTATAGGAAGGTAATATAGGTTAAATGATGTATAAGGTAGGACCGTAATCCTATAGAATTAGTGTTCTTAGAAGAGGAGAAAGAGATCCCACAAGAACAACTCTCTTCTCTGTTCCTTCCCTCCCTCCCTGTCCCCCCACCCCACCCTCAGGTGTGTAAGCTAAAAGCCATGAGGACATAGCAGAAGGCAGCTTGACCTCACAGAAAACAACCCAATGGCACCTTGATCTTGGACTTCCAACTGCAGAACTGTGAGAAGATAAATTTCTGTTGTTTAGGCCATCAGTGTGTGATATGTTATTATGGTAGCTCCACCCAAGATAACATGGAAATAATGAAATTACATGCCGTTTCCTAAATCTCACGAGGAATTCCATCCTGTCTATGCCTCTCCTTATAGGAAGGTTGTGAGGCTCTCCTGGGATTCCCCAAGTATGGGTCAGCCCCTCCTTCCCATACACAACTCTATTGTAATGATGGCAATAGGGTTTTTTCCCAACGGAAACTCTTTGAAGAAAGATAGATTGCATCTCGGCAATAAAGTTTCAGCCTGCTAACTCCCTATGTGCTCCATGCAGCTGTTTACACTTAAATGTAAATAATATTTAAGTGAAATTAAAAATTCAAGCTCTCAGTTGCATTGGCCACATTTCAAATATTTAAGAACTACCTGTGGTTACTGCTCCTTCACTGGACACACAGCCATGGAGTGTTCCATCACTGCAGAAAGTCCTCAGACCTGTGCTTGACTCCAAACATAGTGAGGTGAGGTCAGGGGGTAGGGAGTGAAGTTTTAAATTTTTTGTATCATTTTTAATGATGTGTCTACCTGCTGCCTGCTATGCAGTTGACATTCAGTAAGTCTGAGATGAATCAATAAAAGAAAAAAAAATTAGCTCTCTCCACCTAGTTGTAGCTATAAACCCTGAAGCCTTTATGGCTTCTAGAGACTACAAAAATAAACATATATTTGTTTTTATTATTGACAACTAAAAATACAAAAGTGAGCAATTTTAATTTTTGCTGGGGTGAGAACGACCACACGTGTCATTAAAATATTTTTAGAGAATTCATCTCTCAGATTCCAATCTATCGTTCATTCGAAAGCACAATATTGATTCTAATTTATTTTTTCTAGGTCATCTCTGCTCCATTGTTCTGTAAGTGACCCTATGGACTCATTAAATCTTTCAACACGATATTTATGCAACCTGAGTTAATGAGTCCTCGAACCCTTGAATTCTCTGGACCTCATACCTATTATTTTAGTGGCAAACTTCTGTCTTTAATTAATCATATTCTTCATGGACTCAAAGGAGATCTTAAAAAGGTCACCCAGACACACACCAGCCTCTGCTTGTAGACAGCCTTTCTGTTACCATGTGTAAAGCTTTTCAAAGAGACACACAATAACCTTTAGAAATATGCTTAGGTATTTAGATATTTTTACTCTGGGATACGTTTTCTGGTTTCTTGCTTAAATCTTCCATAAGTTAGCCCAAAGCGGTTCCCTGACCTCAAACTCTCGAGTAAAAGGAGAACAGGATCACTTGTCATATCCCTGGAGAAGCCCCTTTGGGTGCTGTGATGGAGACCTAAACTCAATCTCAAAGGCGTTGCTTCTTTTTTGAGATGTTCCTTTAGATATTCCTTCCTAGTATCCTCAGGGGCAAAAACTGGGCCAAGTAAATATTATTTAAGTGAATAACAAAAAACCACAGAACAAATTGCTTAGTAAATAAAAACAGGACTTGGCACAAAGTCCAGTGTGTGTCCTAACTCCTTTCTCATCTAACTCAGTATACATGTCAAGTGATTTGAGAAATAGGTTTAATTAATAAGGGATGGGAGAAGAGGAAGATTGAAGAGGGAATAATGTAGAAAAGAGATTCACTTAGACTCTGGTTTGAACTCAGCCCCAATGCAGGTAAGCTGTATGGCAAGTAGACGGGGAAGAAGGATAGGAGAAGGAGAGGGTGGGTAGGCCCTTTCTCAATGTCTCTGCTTTAGAGACAGGAACTGTGATGGAGAAGATTTTATTTAAATCTCTTAACCCTCCAAGCAGGCCAGGCCATGTCTCTGTCTCCTCTGCCTGGCATGACTTTCCTGATGATGAAATGACACAAAAAACAGCTGCCTGCCTCTCAATGATAAGAGCTGCTGCCAACTGTGGCTTCCTGAAGGGACGCTGGTCCTGTTCTCGCAGGGTTGGAAGTTTCCTCTACTTCAGTCCTAGATATTGATTTCTAGAAAGGTGAATGTCCTGCCACTGATGTCTAATGTCTCCTGTTGTGATCTGTGTGGGGGCTGCATCCCTGGTAAGATGTGGATGTGACTTTGTGGAGGCTGAGGTAGGCACAGCAAAGAAATGGTGTGTACAGACGTCATATCCTGTGTCCATGAGACTTGAGAAAGAGCTACCACACCCCCGACATAGAGATCATAAAATCATGACTTTTATTAAGAATGTTGAGGGTACAGTCAAATGGTCTCCAAGGTTTGGCACTTCTTGTCAGACCTTAAAGTCCATGAACCTTTTTGAACCTTTGCTTTCTCAATTACGCAAAAATTAGAGGATAATACATGTGATGCACTTTGAAGGTGGCTGGCAACTAGCTCATGAATGAGAGCGCTTATTGTCTTTTATTAGTACTCATGGATCAGGAAATTTAAAAAATATCCTTCTATGACCTTGAGCCGCTCTTTTTTATTTCAATGCGCATGGGTTCTGGTTCTCTTGTGCTCTTTATTACAACTGGCATATCCTAGAATGAAGCAGGCATTTAATAAATTCCTAACCCACATTTATGATTTTCTATATCATTAGTATTTTGAGAAGCTGATCATCCTATAGCTCTTTACATAAAGTTTCATTTATACACAAAAGGAACACACATCCTTTAAAAACAATTTCTGCTCTACAGTCACTATGACTATTAAAAGACATTAGTTTCCAGGGTGAAAATTACGACTGGCTGTTCACTTACTAATCTTCAGTTGATAACATGGAATATAACTTTCGATAATGAAGGCTTGCATTTACAAACTAAAAAAAGAAAACTTGGAATAGTTATGTGATAAGCATTCTTGGGATCAATCTGAGAATAAAAAAACATTATTTTTTAAAAAATTATGAAATGGCTTTAGGTACTACTACTTTTTATACATTTTGTTTCAGTTGTAGTCTATCAACAGAGATATTTAAGTTAAGAGCAAGAAAATAAGAGACATTTGGGGAAATGTTAAACTTAGTACAAAATGTATTTTCCAAGGACTGCTATAAAAGTTTTAAATATAAAATAGTGCAATTTTTTTCTAAGTACTGAGACCTATTTTTTATGGGAAGTATAAAATAGTTTTTTTTTTTTTTTTGTCCACTTTTACATGTAGGAAGCTAGAGGCATCAAGCTAACTTCATGATTAAAGATTTTTTTAATAGTTGGGTGTTAAGGGATTATCTGTCTTTTTTGAAAATTATTTTTTCTTTCTAAGCAGGAAGCTCAGATGACATTCTGCAAGGAAAATGAATTGTGGACCAGTCATTACAAGTCTGATAGAGCCAGTGACAAAAATGTAATTCATGACTCTAATGTATTAGTTTTGAAAAACGAAACCCAAGTCATATGTTCTGAGCACCACTGTATTTAGCTCTTCTGGGGGAATTCAAATTCTAGTGTGTTTTTCAATGTTTCACAGTCATTCTCCAAAATACCAGCTTGTGACAAGGGCAATAACCTCACCCAAAGTCCCAGTGGTGTTCATGATCGACAGTGGTAGCCAAATGAAGAAGACATTTGCAAGGTCTCTAGGAAGTCTTCCTGGAGGAATCAATATCACTCACTCCTCCTTCACCCCAAGTTCTGCTGTGGACTTTATCTCAAGGTCACCACAAAAATAAGATCACCACTGCTGAGAGGACAGGGACAGAATTCTTAGTCAGACTGCGGTTTTTCTCTGAAATGGCATTCCCTCTTTCTCGTATTACCATCAGTAGTAGGAAAGAAAAATATATCAAAGGATCAGACTTGATATTAGTCATAATATATTAGTACAGCAAAATACCATGAAGGCAGCTTAAAAAACTTC
Organism: Solenodon paradoxus; assembly: GCA_004363575.1. NCBI lineage: Eukaryota > Metazoa > Chordata > Mammalia > Eulipotyphla > Solenodontidae > Solenodon > Solenodon paradoxus. Next base: position 74,221 of record RJWH01000598.1, on the reverse strand, counting down.
CCAGGTGTCTAAGCCAAGAGGTGGAAATGCACCAGAACTCTGCGAGTGAAATGTGAACCAGGGCAATGCGGCAGCTTGGGCATCATCTGCAAGGTAGTTAGAAAAGCAGAATCTCCCACCTAGACCTCATGAGTGAGCTAGAATCTGCATTTTCATAAGACCTCCAGGTAATTCATATACTCATCCCAGTTTAAAAAGCACTGACCTAGAGCATAATTCTTGTGACAACTGATTTAGCAGAAGGCAAACTTAAGGCTTTCTCAGTAAAGCTGTTGTTTTCAGGGATTTTTGGTAATGTTTCCAAATTGTATGACTTCACAGACCAATAAATATTTAAAGACAAAAACATTATAAGCCTTGCTGTAGAATTCTATTTTCAATACATCGGAGTAGAAGTTTGCTTTCTTTATAATGACTGGAATGCCTCTTTTCTCCCTGCAATGTACTCTCATTAGAATATGAAGGCCAATTTTCTTATTAGCTGAAGGAATATATTACATTTCATGGTGCTTCGCTTGCAGTAACTTACTGTCCTATTGATTTTTAAGATTCAGTTTGCTTCAATAAACCGCTCCTAACCAAAGCATCCTCTTAGTAAGGTATTTTTCAAGAGCACTAAATTCTAGAGAATTGAGGAATCCAGAGTTATCGCCTTAATTTAAAATACCAAGTGGGAATAGAATGAATTTTGCTGGAATTTTAAAAGGAGGTATGATAGGTTAAGTGGAATTGAGAAGACTCCGTGAGCGTTAATTTTATCCCATTGGATTTTAAGATAAAAGATTATAGGAAACCAGTGTACTTAGAAGTAGGAACTTAAAAAGTGTTTCAAAAGTGAAATAACAGTGTAAGTGTAAGACAGAAAGATTCACAGTTTAAAAAGAGGCCAATTTTTCAACAGAAAAACAAAAAGAAGAAAACAGGATAGAACTTATGTCAGGAAGAGAGAGAAAACGAAGAAATAAAAGTCAGAGAAGACAAGCAGAGATGAAGAGTGCTCATGGGTGCGGCTGACAACTCTAGCACAAAAAAGATGGGCATGTAGAGAAACAGAGCGAAGAACAAAGGAGCAGGTTCATGATGCCTGTAAACCGGATGGTCACATGCCACCTTTCTCTCAAAAGCGACCCCTCCCATCCAGTCCTACCTGGCCGGAAGGACGGTAGTCACCACTTGAGAGCTTGAGAGTTGGGGGGAGTAAAGTTAGGGGAAACAGAGGGATCCTCATGGCAAGTTTCCGACAAGAATGAGGAGGAACCTTCCCCCTGTGTGGAAAAAAAGGGAGGCTGTCACTTTTGTGGCATTTAAATTGATTTCTAAGTCATCTGCTGTTTCAAATTAACTTGTCTGGAGTTTTCTTGAAGTGCCTTCTAGAAAAGAGATTTAAAAACCTCCCACTCATTTATCTACTACAACACTTCTGCAGTGGAATGGCACCTGGCCTACGCAAATGCCATGGAGTTGGTAATTGAGCTCTCCTTAGCTCTTTCCTATCCACTGTACGGATAGATATCCAATATGTTTGCAACTATTACTTTTGAGAAATCTCCACAACATCCCATTATCATCAAAAAACCTCTTGCAAAAGATGGTGTGGAATTACTGACAGCAGTTTGTCCCACTGACCAATACAGTCCAAGCAATCTAGCTTGATGGTTATACATTTCGCTCTCAGAAAGAGAACAATTTTTCAATGCACAAAGTTAATTTTGTTAGCTCTCTACAAAATCATTAATTCAAAAATATATACCAAGCTCCAACGATGTGCAAGGCATTGTTTTGGGGTGGGCAGTAATCAAGAGCATCAGTGAACAAAGCAGTCTAAGCTCCTGTCCTCATGGAGATTACATTCCAATGGGGAGGGGCCAACATTGAACAATACCTCAAGAAAGAAGTAAATGCCCTAATAAGAAAAGGTGATAAATACTATGAAAAACAGACCATGGAATACAAGGAAGAGGAGATGCCAGGGAGGATAGTGGAGGAGTTTGTAGATTTAAATAATTTGACTATAGAAAGCCTCTTTGAGAAGATAAATTTGAGCAAAGACTTGAAGACAGAAGGGAGTTACTTAAACAGACACTGAGATGAGTGTTCTGGACAGAGGAAACAGTCCGTGCAACAGCCCAAGGTGAGACTGGCCTGGCTTGTTGATGTCCAACAAGAAGCCCGGAAAAATCAGAGCAGAGAGTAGGCCAATGAGGAAATGAAGGCAGGATGCAGTGAACTGGGTCACACCATGTTGTATTCATTAGGTTTTTGTTCTGAGAAAGACTGGAGCCATCGAAGGGTCTTGAACAGAAAAGTGACCTCTAGTTGCAAGTTCTTAAAGGATGACTCTGGCTGTGGAGTTGGGAACAGACTTTGAATGGTGCATGTGGAATCAGGAAGATCAGTGGGGAAGCTGTTTAGAAGGGGTGAGTATTCTTGAATCCCCCCTCCATTCAATATACCCATCACCACATTTTCTCATCTTTAGGATAAAAAATGTAAGGACAAAGGAATGGCAAAGAAAGTTAAAAGAGAGTAAAGAAAAGAAGGAATCAATGGCATCTATGTGAAAGTCAGTCCCAATTTTATTTAAATCTGAAGCTCAGTTCCTTATTGGGGTCATGAAGAAACCGGTATATAAGAGGCAGTCTCTTGTCAACTCTAGATTTATTTACATGTTGATTTGCTATAATAATACAATCTAATTTTTCAAGAGGAGTCTTTTTTTTTTTTAATAAGAAAATATCTGATTTTTAAATAATGGCTTTGTCAAGTGCCAGTGTGGCTAGGCTGAACTATATTTCCCAGAGTTTCCTTTCAGTATATTTCCAGTAGGGTAGATTTCAAGGGAGACTTTCCCAGGAGTTGGGGGGCTAATGAGAGAGGCAGCTGATATTTTATAACACACTGGACGATCTGTTTACTTCTCTGGTTGATGTGAAGGAGCAATTAGAACTGTAGTAATTTCCCCTTATTCTTCTTGGGATTTTACTTAGACCAGGGGTGTGTGTGTGTGTATGTGTGTATTCAGCTCTGTGATAAAGAGCTCCAGCTTCTGTCAGTTATCCTAGTTACCAAGCAAGCTTGTGATCCTCCCTTCAAACCACCTGCCTATGAGTGACAACATTAGATGGAGGGATAGCTTTGTGTAGACACCACAGACAGGTGTTATAGCTGCACAAGCCAGTTCCCTCTGAAACATGCTCAGCCTCCTACTGGTTCTGCTTCTCTAGTTGAATGCTGGCTGATACAAATGTTAACCAGTTTTTAAAAATTTTAGAAACACCATGTGATGCTTGGACCACCCTTCCCATTGAAAATAAATGGAAAGACTAGATTTGATATTAAAATGACCTTTCAAGAATCTAAGGAGTACAGAAATTTAAAGGATGATCAAATCCAAACTGAAGGAATAGAAAACCTTGACAGGAAATAAGCAAGGAATCGGCTTTTGATTTTATGGGCTTTTGTTTTGATAATTTAAAATTCATCTTTTGACAGCCATGTAGGGTGGGGTAGGCACTCAAAGCCCATGTCCTGCCCCAAATGAGAGCTCTCCCAGGAAATCTTCCTGACAGTGAGCTAGGTATACACACCGGACATATGAAAATAAACCAAACAGAACTTATAGAAATACAATAAAATCTGAAATCAAAATAAAAGGCTCAGTGGATGAGTATAATAGCAGCGTAAAAAAAAGTTGGTGAAATAAATTAGAAAAATGGTCAGAAAAAGTTTCTATAGGATGCAGAGAGAGACAAAAAGAGGGAAATACTAAAAAGAATTAAGAGACAACAAAGAGGGAGTAAGGGCTAGTTTAGTGTATATGTAATTATATATAATTTATATGTAATTATATATTAAATATTTATGGAAAGGAAACAATTTGATATAAACCATATTTGCTGACTTGATAGCAGAGTTGTTTTAGAATTTAAGAAAGTGATCCATGGTCATCTAAACATATATTAAGATACGTTATAGAAAAACTGTCTAAAATATAAGAGAGATATTCTAAAAGCAGGCAAGGCAGAAAAACACAATTTATGGTCAAAAGAACTAAATTATACCTGAACAGTTAACTTGAACAGAAGACAGTGGAATTTATCTTTAATGCACTAATAGAAAAGAGCCATCAATCTAAAATTCTATACCCAGTGAAAATATCATTCCAGAATGAAAGTGAAATAAAAAGCATTTCAGAAAACAATGAAAACAGACACAAATCCCAGAGTTTATTGCCAGTTGACTGTGTAATAGGAACTTCTGAGGGATGTGGAAGATAATGACTCCAAATGGACTGACAGGGACACAAGAAAGAATGTTCAGCAAAGAAGCTTGTGGCTATACAGATAAATCTAAACGAGTACTGACTGTATAACATGGAATAATGATATCTTATAGGCTTTAGAAGTCTATAGAATTTTTTAGAAGTCTTTAGGATTAAAATACATTTCGAAAATAGATGGAGACAAATGGAATTACACAGTTCTAATGCTCTAATACAGCCCAGAAGGATAGCAAACCTAATATTTACATTCAAGAAAATAATGAATAACTCTATAATTTTTTAAAGATAATTCTTTACACTGATAAAGATGAAAAGGAGTTCTTCCAGAGGGAAAAAAAAATTACTTGTGAATCAATCAAAACTTGACCTTGAGTAGAAGGAAGTTATTAGGCAGCCAGTGTGCATTCTGTGTTCTGGCTTCTCTGAGTAGGACCAATGGGTGCTGCTCAGAGGGAGACTCCAAACGTCCCTAGCATATAGCAGAAGATTAAAGGAGGCACAAACCATTGAAGAAAGAAGGTTTTACTTTAAATCCCCAAGATAGTCTCTTTCTCCCTGAACTTTGGGAAGACAGGACTGAAATAGCTGTATTTAGGGTTCTGCCTCAGAGCCCAGTAGTTGGTCTGACAAGACTAACTTCAGCCAGGGAGATGAGTCACTCGCCCTGTTACAAAGATGTCAGCGGGGAAATGAGGAAAATCAGTTTTTAATTCCCTTGGTTGAGGGGGAAAAAAAAAAAGAGCCAGTAGCTGCATGATGAAATGTGCCTTGGGTATAAGTTAAAATGCCCTAAAGCTTCCTGGAATTCTCTCTTGCTGATGAGCTAAATTAAAAGAAAAAACCTGTGTTCTAAGGCACATCAAAGACAATTTAAGTGCCAGAGAAGAAGCAAATAACACATTTATCGACTATTTTATGAGGTTAGAGATGGTTCATTAAAAAGCCCCCTCAAAAGAGGTTTCTTCTTGTAATGAGAGCTAGTAGCTGCAAAGTGATCAATATACACTGCAATACTTGCAGCAGATTCAGGGCCATTTCCAATTAATAATGTTTAAACATAATAAAATAAATCTGTTTGAGATGTTCAGGAAAGGGGCAGAAGGTCCTTTTTTATCAGTGCTGAGCAAGACTACAAAAGATGTGGTTTCTCTTCCCAGGAGTTGAGTTCTTGAGTGTTTCTAATTCTTTTTGAACACATACGCCTTTTCCTGTTGGTTTTGGCAAAGCCAGGTATGGAAATCCCAAGGAAACCAATTATGAGTTGAAAGCTGGCTTGGGATTATTTCATCCTTCTTAAGAACTCTGCTGCTAGAGATGTCATAAAAAGACACACCTTGAACAAAGCTGAAAACAGCAGATACTTAGGGACTGAGTCAACTGTCTCAATGCTGGAAACCTGCAGTTGAATGTTTCTCCAGAATTTAGAAATCTAGTAAAAATAATCTGTGTATTCTCTTTCAGTCTACTGTTCTTTGTCACTTAATACATTTCAGTGGGACTTATGTACAGGAATGCATAATTAATTTTATGTCAAATTAAGAGGCAAAATATTTATTGTGTTTAAGTTGACTCTAGGAATCAGCTACTTCTATTTTCCTGAATTGCCTCTAAATATTACATACAAAAGGAAGAGACTCATTGAATCTTAAAAAAAAAAGAGGAAAAAAACCCAGACTTCACATATGAAAAAAGATCTGGTATATGTCACAAAGTGGGACATTCTAGAATAAACTTTCACACAACGGCTGACCAAATTCTTGGTCCATGTGTGGAAATGAACTGGATTTTTAATCTGTTTTGATTGAGACACATTCTCTATGATTGTTCTGTTGCAGGATGGTAGAAATGTTGGAGACTTAAGTTGATCCCTCCGGAACATAAACATGTTAAAGTAAAAGGTTAATAAATTTATCCTTTGAATTAGTTGTCATACATGCAGCTTGCTCTAAATCTACTCATAGCTCCTTTTTACCACTGAAAAAGTGTTGTGTTTTAGAAACTGACTTTTCAAATGTCTCTTATTACATTTTTAGAAAAGCTTCTACACTTTGGAAGGAGTTGTTTGGTTCCCAGAGGTTTGCAAAATGACATAGATAATGATTGGGGTTCAGAACAGCTCAAAACAGTAGCACCAAGAACAAATAGGAATGTGAAAAGAAACTCCTCCCTATTTAGGAGAAGGTTAGAAACATAAAAACATGATTACATTGGTTAGAATAAGTGAATAAAGAGAAAGTAAACTGTTTTATTTGACAATATGGTGAAAGAAACTCAAGACTGGGAAGCAATGAGATGCCACGTAATGTATGTTTTTTGCTGTGAGTGAAAGACTAGCTGTCATTTGTTTCTCAATAGAAAACTGTTCACTTACTTATGAAATAATGGAAGAAGGGAATGTATTCCCCTCAGTGACCTCTGCTAAACTTCAGTGTGCTTTCCTTTTCATGAGGAAGTTGTGACTATCTTTAACATTACCTACTATAGGATCGACACAATTTACTTACTCAACACTCAGTGGTGGGACAATTCATAAATTTATAGATTCCATAAAATCACTCTGCTTTCTTATTTTTCTTACTGAATGTAACTGACTCAGTTAACCTTTTACAGACACTGTTGGTCAGTTTTGTTTCCTTGAGTTGCAGCCCTTTATATTTTGTTTTTGCTCTTGTTAATTTCTCTCATATCTATGTCAAGATCCAAAGGCCATTCCAGTACTGGATATGAGGAAGGATATTTTCAAATCCAGAGCTTTTATGGGCTTGGGTCAGGTCAGGCAAATACAGGAGCATAGATGACTGCTACGCTGGCCTACTTTATAGTTGTGTATCTTGCTATCCTGTGCTTGGTCTTTCTCCACATAACTTTAAGCTTGTTCTTAATTTTTACTCTACTGTTTATGACTGCTCTTTCTAGCCATGCTTATTTCTTTTTATTAACCACTGTGTCTTAAAATGTTAACAATCATTAGTTACTATTTTATTATTCAGGTTCTGGTTCTGAAACATAAAATGCTTAAGCCCTGAAGACTGCCTCTCAAATAACCAACCAAGGGCAATCTTTAAATCCAGACACAAGATGGTCCTAAGAACAATCTCATGGGTGAAAAGTAAAAGGCAATTACCATGGTACTTATTTATAGTAAAAAAAAAAAAATAAATGAAGGCCACCGAACTAATAAAAATTCATAGAAACAATTCAGATCTCATTCTAAGTGGCCAAAAACGAAAAAAATAAAATGGAAAATTGTTATCAATATGGTTGTTTCTTGTGTTTCTTTGATAAGAGAACATCAATTTTGTTCAGGTAACTAGTGACCATGGAAATGAGAAGATGAACTACTTTTACTCTTGTGAGCGAATCTTAATAATTTAAGCCAACACTGAAAATTACATTCTTATGTCCCTGATTGTTTTAGGACTGTGCATATGACACTATTCTAGCTAATGAGGTAAAGTCTTTTGGGGATATTTAGAAATATTTTCTTCAATCCCATGAAAGGTTACAAGATAAAGGTATTGTCCTTTCTGACTTTAGTACTTTCATGTAAGGTTGTGATGCATGGAGCTATGGCAGCCATCTTGTGACTCTGAGTTTATAGTCAGAGAATAAAAAGCTTTAAGCTGAGATGGCCTAGTGAAAATCCTGAAAATAGCTAGATCTTTGATGAGGTATTCAGTCACTAATTAAATCTTCTTAGAACTGCAATCCTTATGAATTTCCAGTAATGTGATTTACTAAATTGTATTACTGCTCAAGAAGTTTAATTGGGTTTCCAATAAACTTGCTGCTGAATGAATCCTTAATGATAAATTGCCCAACAGTTAGTAGGTCTTCTAATGTTTGGTTGTATCCAATAAAGAAGCTTAAAGGTGCTTCAACATCTACTAAAGTTGATTTTAATCATGATGATCTAGAGTAATTACATAAAATCTTTGTAGGGTTATTTATATTCAGAGCTATATAACCTAAACACATTTGTTGTTGCATTTTATCTATGAATAAAGTAGTTGACATTGTTGCACCAAGACCATAAAACAAAGCAAAATAAAACTGTGAAAATAATATTTCCTAAGAAAGATATTTTAGAAATTAACCAAAAAAACTGGCTTAAAATATGTTGACTATAGCAAATTATATTATCATTGTACAAAGCAATGACAAATTTGAATTCAGACTACATTGATTGAAAATGCATGTACATGAATATATCATCTGGGACTGATTATTGTTAAGATATTTCTTGAATTTCAATTAAAATTTTATATTTGGCTCCAAACACATGAGCATTTTAAAATGATCAATCGTAAATGAGAAGTATAGTAAATTTTGAAATTATTTTAAAATATATTGCAATTTTCTAAGGCACAAGCAACCTAAGAGGCTAGTTGAGAATATTTAAATAGTATATTTATATGAAAACCATAAAAATTAACCATATAATTAGGTAATTATTAATTCTTGTCTTTTCAGCACTACTTGAGAATGTATATTGTCAAGCCTAATACATTTAGGAGTCAGAAATGTTAAATGAATACCCTTTGCAATAAATACAAAAGAAGACAGAAATAATCACCAAAATATATTTTATGCTAGGCACAAGAAATTGACGAGTACACAATGGAAAGAATCTAAAACTTTTGAGATTTTTTAGGTTAAAAAAAAATACTTGTATGGAATGGCAATATCTTTTTGAATAGATATTTTAAATTGCAGAGAGAAGGACAGAAAAACTTAAAAGCACATTTTTCACAAACAGAAAAAATATTTGGTAATGAATTGAATGGATAGAATGATCTAAAACCAAGATATTGTTTGCTAGCTGCAAAGCATTTGATTTATATTCAGATTACGTTTTATGTTAATATTCATAAAATGATTGATTTTAACCAGATAATAAGCATAATGCAATTTTAGAGTGAATTCCCAAAGTACTATTATTACAAGGAAAAAAAGTTTTTTTTTCTAGTTTTTGAGACTATTTTGTTGACTAAAACCAGGGTGATTTTGTGCAGAGCATCCTCTGCTGGAAAGAGTCTGTTAGTACATCATTATATCAATTAATTATTGCTGAAGTAGAGAAAAATCTCTCATCCTGCTTGGATAGGGAAGTGGGTTTGCTTTAAAAATACCTATACCTGAGCCATACCACAGATCAGCTGAAACCATATCTCTGAGGTGGCCTCTGTGCATTTGCAATTTTAAAACTCATTGATTGACGATAAATGCCTACTGAGTACTATCATAAAGATTTTTACCATCATTGGGAAAGACATCATTACATAATCTGAGACTGTGGATGATGTGCATGAAGGAGAGAGGTCTTACTGTAATTGAGTGGAAGGAAAAGGAAAGCATTGTGTATTATAATTGGGTTCGGTTTACCTTGGGCTTTTCATCCAAGATCTGCTGACGAATCTCCTTGTGTTTCTCTACAAGTTTTTCTTGTCGTTTGCTTTGTGCCTCTTCTAACTGCAAGAAAGTTATAAGGAAAGTTGTTTTCACCTAAATGTTCAAATGAATGCTTTCAAAGAATGGGAAAGTTTAACAGATCTATTATTCTATGATTATATGTTTAATAATTACATATTAAATAAGATTGCATCATTGCATAATTAAATGACTTTTCATTATTTTGATTAAGACCCGGCCTGACAAGTGTAGGAGACTGTTGGTAAGTATTGGAGTTTGGTGATGGGTACGCAGGGGTGGGGTAAATCACGGACTATATTATTTTTACATTTTTGTTTATGTTAGATTTCCATATTTACTATTTTTTTTTTTTTAAGCATGAAGTGTCTTAGAGGTTGTCATCTTGTCTAACAGGGAACAACTAAAGTTTTTGAGGAAGCTTTTTTCACATCATGTTTTTGGGGTCCTGACTTTGGGAATGATTCTTGCCACCAATCCATTATGTAGAGGTTTACAATTAGCCTTGCAGAATGGAAGCAGCAATTCTGGATGCTGGATACAACTAGGCATGGCATGGCCTTCCAGAGGCTCATGCTGTGCTTGTCAAATATTCACACACGGTTTTGCAAAAGGAGAAAAGGATTAACTGACATACCCTCTTTATATACTGTACCACCTCCTGGATGTATGACCGAATCATCTCTGTTTTCTCCCTAAAAACAAATGAAAAATACATCATGATTCAACCTCATTTGGCATCAATAAATGCAGGCACCTCAGGCTTGCAGTTGAAAATCTACAGAACTCTCAACATGTATTTCTGTTGTAAGGAAGGTACAAATTACCAGGTCTGGACAAAGGTTGGGTTCCATCAAAGGGCAAGCTCTGTTTTCACTAAGTGCTTGAAAAGTCCCCTGACAATTTGGGATGAGAGGAGTTAGTACCTCCCTGTGGGAAGCTCTGTATTTGGTCTCTATCCAAAGCCCTGGGTGCCCTCAGTCCTTCATCGAACTGCTCTTTGAGTTCAGTGTTAAAAATCTGCAAAAGGGATCTTTTGGAGGGTTAATTAGAGGAAAAATTTCACAGGTGGGTCTTTGTATGGTTACAAATCTGCCATTCTGCCAGAATAAAATAATGGCCAGGTAAGAGGTGGGGGAGAGGGACAATTCTTTCTCCTTACTCTTCCATCTGGCTTTTGTCTTTAGATTTGGCTTCTGTTATCTTCTCCTGTCTCTTTTTGTCCATTTTCTTCTTTAATTCCTTCTTCTCTCTGAAATCAAAATGGAAGGAAAAGGAGAAAATGGCAAATCAAATGACAATTTGTGTTTAACACATTTATATGCATAAGCCCATTGTAAGGAGAATGGAGGCTTACTTCTCACAGAGTTCCTTGAGCTTCTTTAATTGATTGCTTTGACACTCTTCAGCAACATCTGTCAATTTCTGAACAAGCTGGGGAAAGAAAATGCCAGTTTTCTGTTTTACATGATCACAAACAAAGCACCCTTACCCTCCACTCTTTCTCCCCACACAACGGTACTTGTCGTTAGCGTCTTTGCTGTTTAACAATGACTAAAATTGCTTGATAACTAACAGACAATGAACACATAATTTAAAACCATCACCTTATCTATGTCACAGCACAAAACTTTTATTTCTTTATTATCAGTATTCTATAAAATTAAGATGTTGCTTACTCCTTGACTCAGTGCAAAGTCAGCTAATCCTCTGTACACCTGCTCCATCACCCACTCTAGGAGTCTCCATTTTATTACTAAATATATGATTTTAGTCAAGGAGTCTACATTTTCTGTATGACTATTTTCTTGATGATGAATGAGATTATCAATGCCCTTATCACTTGGAGGAACTTAAGTACAATATAAATGTAATTTATAATCAACTGAGTTATAATTCTTGGTTTCCCACTATTATTCATTGTCTAATGGCTTCCAGGAGGACATGAGTTATCTAATGTAGAGACCAACATTTCTGCCTCTGTATATGGAACTTCCAAAGAATATCAGACATTCTCTTCTGTGTCACCATTGACCTTGGACTATGTCACCATGAGAGCAATTATTTGAACGTCTTGCATCTGTTTTCTTATGAAACCAAACTTCAAGAGGGTAGAAATGTGCTTACACAGCCTCAGCCCTCTGAACAATGCCTAGCATTCAGTGGGCGCTCAGAAGTTGCTTGTCAGTTATGTAAGTGCATCTTTCCAATTGAATTCCACCTTTCTTTAGTCCACATGAACAGCCTTTTGCTGTTGTTCAGACAGCAGTAGCAACTGGACTCAAATGGTGTGGGTTTCCTATGGAGCGTCCCACTGTTACTTCCGAAGATAAAGATTCTCAGATTCAACAGGGTGAGACGACCAAAATGACAAGGCTTTGTAAGTAATCATAATGGTGGGCAACCTGCTATGATAACTCATATATACCAGGTATAGGTTAAGAAGAGATTTAAATGCATTGCCCTATTTAATTCTAAGAGTTGCCCTGTGAGCTTAGTACTATTGTCTTTATTTTACACATGAAGACAGTGACATCCTGGGCTCAAGATCTGGGCCACAGAGGTGGTCAGTGGCAGAGCTGGGGACAAATCCAGACAGTCCTAGCTCTATGTGTCCTTCCCTTTCCTTCCATACTTCCTTTTTATATGATTTTTATAAACTGTTTTTTTTTTTTTTTTTTTTTTTTTTAACAAACCTCTTCATATATAAGAAAATAAATCAAGGGAGAATTTCTCTTACAGAATTACAATAAAGAATCCACACTAACTTGAAATGAACAAGAAATGTCATGTATTTACCTGCGAATTGTATTAAATCTGAGCAAATATTAACTGAGGCTTGAGTCAACAGAAAATCTATTTGACCATTTAAAATAGATTGCCTGATTGGGACTGTCACACTCGCAGAAATCATGAAATATTTCAGCTTTTCGTGCCATTTATCAAACTACGTAGATGTAAAATTCTGCTGTGTAAAAACTTGATTCTGGCAACATCTATTTTCCAGCTTTTTTCATGCTTTCCCTTTCCAAGAGGCCCTTTCTTCTTCCCCATTCACCTCAAGGAGCTACACGGGGTTAAGCAGGGAGCCCTAACCTTGGATGCAACATCAGAATCACTTGTGGGGAAAGTCTTAAAAATATAGATTCCAGGGCCTGTTCCCAGACCTGGGACATGAGGGCAAAGCTTAGGAACCAGAACTTTCAAACTTCCCCCTGGTGGCTTGGCTACTTTGCCAGATTTGGGACCCTCCCTCATTCTCCATCCCAGTGCTGAATCTTCCAGCAACATTTTGAATTCAAAGACATTCATACTTCTGTTTCCAAAATCTCATCTCTCTCATTCAGCTAGTTCCAGAATATTGTATCGCTTGTGCCAGCACCTGAGCATCTTTATGACTTTTCTTTCTCCTACAACATCCTCAGCAGTGATATCCCATCGTCAGACACTGAACCTGAGCTCTCACAGTTCTTCTCCCTGTTCAGCTGGACATCATCTTGAATCGTTTCAGCCCAAACACACAATCACCATCACCACACTCAATAACACAAGAATTCCACAAGTATTCCCTACCTGTCCTCAGTTTCCCCAGAGTCCTTCCACTCCTTCCCAAATAGCCTTTCTTTTTGTATGTCCCACAGCTTCAAATGGCTATCCCTAAATGCTATGCTCCAGCTCCAAATTTCCTTTCCTGATCAGTTTGCCTAATCATACCTAAGAACTAGGCAGTGTCTTGCTCTCAGAAATGTCTAAGCACACACGTGATTCTATGCTTTTTCCTATTTATTCTAGCCTCTTGATGTTGTTCCATTTGACAGCAGTGCTTCTGATAAGGGGATGGGCAACAGTCAAGATCTCCTCTTGTCTATGCCCCTTTCTCTTTGAATTAGCCTTTGGAGATGCTCTGCTTTGATTGTCCAGATAACTCTAGATTTTGACCCCTTAATCAACCTTTTCCATGAGATTTCACTATAGATCTTGACTTTTTGTATGCACACACTTCAATATAGCTCTCAAAGAAATGCCACGACTGCAACTGCCCTTTCTTAATACTCTGGAATGCTGATCGCCACACAAAGTAGCACTCAGAATGATTGTAAAGGAAATCTTTTAAGTTTGAAACCATGTTACCCTTAACCTTGGTGGAGCTTCTTGTCCAAACTGTGGGTTATCTTATTGGAAACATATTTAAAACTATGTAAGTCGGGTATTTAACTTGCCAAATTTATTTCCTTGGGAAAAAAATACCTTACTTGAAATTCAGGGGTTTTTCTAAATGTGGCTTTTGCATGCAACTAATGAAAATCATGTTTCCTTAGATTTTCAAAGAAACCATCTTTAGAAAAGGACAACATCCCTGTGTTTCATATGACACACATGTAAATGTGCTCCCTCTACACAGTCTGTTCCACTAAAGACCCCTCCTTGCAACATTCTGCTCTTTTCAGTTATTTTTCAAAAGACCATCATCACTCTTCAGGAATTTCTACACGTATATTATTTACTGTTTTCATGTAAACGTCCTCTACTTAAGGTCTCAGAGGCAGAATGACTATTATTTTATTATTATGAGCTTGATAATAGCGTACCTCTATTGTCAGACTCATTATGCTGATTAGGTAAGTGCATCAGTAATTTATCTCTTTCTTATCCTAAACAGAGGAAGTGTGGGCTCCTCAATGGTTTTCTTTACCCAATAGTACCTCTCCAAGAGGAACTTCCTCTGCTTTCTGAGACCTTCCTCTGTGCTCAGTGTGGGTCCCACTGGAGCTGCCGCTGTCTTTCCTCTTCATTGCTTGGTCAAGGTAACTGGTCCAGGGGAGGCATTCATCAGGGTAAACCAATCATACTTGCAGCCCTGGGTGACTGGTATGGCTGCAGACTTAGACAATCATATGCTCCCTAAAAATACTTTCCCTAAGATGTTTCCAACCTATTTATTGGAGAAAGAAAGATAACTGAGAAGCAGTGTTGCCAATATTTTCTGACAAGAGGAAGCCTGCTTTCTGCTTCAGAAAAAAAATAAGACTAATATGCAGAGAAAAGTAAGAGAGAAAAGAGAAGAGACAAGAGAGGAAGGGAAGGGATAGGAAGGGAGGAGAGGAGAGGAGCGAAGAGGAGAGAATGAAAGAGGAAATGTGATGCAATTTCTGGCTCTATTGCTTCCTTTCCTAATTTAGATTGTCAATCCTTCTCTTACATGACCCAGCCTGTGCATTTTTCTAGGATAAATTCATCTTGTATAAGTTTTTCCAACATGGGTTTCAGTTGCTTGCAACCGAGAGAATAATGACAAAAAATAAACAGGAATTTAAAATTTTTATTTAACCCTCAAATAAGATGGAGGAAACTGAGTTTTGGATGGAGGGTTTTTATTGAATGAGATATAGAAATAGGACTCAGAACAGGAATTTTTCACACAATGATTGAGGTTGATTTTTCACCAACCTCAGGGTACACTCACTTTTGGTCTATTATTAGGAGACAGGTTCTATTAAAAAAGTCATTCGATTATATATTAGCTGCAAAACTCACTGGAAGTAAACTCTATTAAAGTTAGAAATGAAGAATAGATCAATTTAGAACTCTTAGGAAATAAAACCAAAAGGTTACATGGTAAATTGGAAAGTAGTAAACAACATCTAATTTTAACTTTTAGCATGATTTTTTTGCCCAAAGGAATAGACACATTTCAATAATTTTGCTTATTTGTTTACCACTCAAGACAGTTCTTCTAGTTAAATGTTCCCAGCCTTTTAAGGAGTGAAAAAGAAAAGCCCTAGGGAATATAATTTCGGGCTTGTTCTCAAATCCATGCTAAATTTCACTTTGTTTAGTCACTGGAGGGTGAGAGAATGGTTTCCATGGAAGAAATTAATTCCTTGACTTTAACTCAAAGAGGATAAAAAAGTATGTGGATCAAAATGGACATATTTAGAGTCTCTTATAAGAAGGACAATTTTGGAAAATTTGCA
Source organism: Solenodon paradoxus (assembly GCA_004363575.1). Taxonomy (NCBI): domain Eukaryota; kingdom Metazoa; phylum Chordata; class Mammalia; order Eulipotyphla; family Solenodontidae; genus Solenodon; species Solenodon paradoxus. Next base: position 58,534 of record RJWH01000598.1, on the reverse strand, counting down.
AAATATCCATATTCATATTCACAAGATGCACAGTTCATATTTTTTCCCCCTTTCCACTAATAACCAGAAAAGATACTGTCTTTTTTTCTGCCGGTCCAAGCATTGACTCTGGGTTTTCACTGTGAATTGTTTGTTTTTCTTCTACAAATAATTAATTTATGATACTTGCAAACTAAGTTATGTTTCAAATGCATTAACGACAACTTAAAAAACAAGGTGGATGTTGATGCTGGGGTTACACTGGTCATTCAAACTGAGAAACAGTCATTCATTCAGCCACTATATATTGAGCACTGATGATGTGCCACACCCTGTACGAGGATTGATGGTTCGTTTACAGTCTACAATCTGCATTAACTCCTGTCTTTTTTCAAAAGGAAGAGAAAGACTTGGACTAAATAGAAAACCATCATGATCATTTTCTGAGATAGTCTTTCATACCAGTGCAATTAATTTCTGAAAATTCCCATAGTTAAATAGAATTTAGTTCTGCTTATTTCAATCAAAATAGTTAAAGGATATTTGAAATTCTTTTCTTTGTAGGTAGAAGACAAACTGAAAGCAAATTTCCGACCATGAATTCTATTGAATGTCAAGAAGTTGGTCCAATAAATCTGTAATATTTAAAGTTATTTTTCACTTTTAAATTATACTAAGATAAATGTTAACTTTCTAGCTTTCTAGGAAATATGGATCTATCAGCATAATATACTCCTTCGAATATGAATGAATCCTTTGAGAATGAACATATTGAATATTACTTACAATATTCTTTCATGAAGATAGCAATTGGAAATATTTTAAAACTTAAAAAAAAATCAAGGAGTTTGATAAAGGAAGCTCTAGTTGAGGTATTTTATCTTGTACGTGATGTCTGAGAAATGCCAACTCAGTTCTCTGGACTGTGTTTCCTCATCAGTAAAACTAGCATCTAAACTCTCTAAGCTTCCTTTGATAAATTGTGAAATTATATTAGTCTATGGTTATATGTCTTTAGAATGAAATAATAGTTTGATAATAACCTGAAAATAATAAAAAATAGTGATTTATGTCCATGAAATATTTATCTTAATGATAAAAAGTTTCACTTAATATAATTTCACAATAGCTTTAAGTAAAAATTTATGATAAGTTCAAAAATCATCCCTTTGTAATTATAAATGCTAGTGAAAATACTTCAAGAGTTATTACAAAGTTGCTGTAGTGACGCAATTAAGGATTTCTTGATTAAAATTTTAAAAATGAGAAAAAGTTTGCCAAGTTCAATGAAATCATTATATCTGATTAAACTAACAGAAAAAAGAAAAAAGCTAAACCACTTTAATTTTAGGATAAAGTTTCAAAGTTTCAAAAGGTGTCAAGACCATTTACTCAATTAATTATTTTTTCGTTTTTATTTATTTCACTGTTCATTTTGGTTGTTCCCTGGGCCTTGGGTCTCAAATCCAGGTCCCTGAGCTTTCTGTGGATCATGCCTCAGCAGCTGCAGACTTAACACCTGAGCCACCAGGGTGTGCCAAGGCCATTGACTCTAGAATTAAATAAATAAGTAAACATTGCACCCTGTTCAGGTGTGAGAAAGTAATACTAATGTTCAAACTGGAGGTTTTTAGGTAATTAGCGAAGAAGACCTGACTAAAAGAGACATCATTTGTCCTGTGGTTTGTAATTAAAATAGGGTAATAAATCATGGGCTTAATAGTTCAACTGTCCATTTTGTAAATTAAATCCAGAAGAACTACCCATGAAGATAAATACCACCACATGGTGGCTACTTTTTAAAAATTAATGCAATTACCTGTCAGATGGAATGTGATGAGTCCTTTAGTTCCAGAGGGCACAGATTATATTATCAGACTTGTGGATTCTATTATGGAATTATCTTTCCAGTAGAATCTCTCCTGTGTCTGAAGCTTCTTTAAACGGATACTTCAAACTATTATTTTCTTTGCCTTTGGGGATGGTTCTGCTTACTGATATTTCCCCTCTCTAATCTTACCTAAACTGCCAATTAGTGCATCTAAACATAATAAGATAAATATTGTGTACATGCACAGGAAGAATCAAGGTTGAAAAGTTTATTGCTTTAAGCTAAAGTCTCTAATTATTATATTAATAGGTCTGAGAGGTGCATCAGCTCTGCATTCTATACTTTTAGTGAATCTAGCATTATAGCCAGAAGGAAAATTTACAAGCTTTCTTATACAAATCTTTTGTTTCAGAAATGAGATGCAAACTCTCTAAGTGATGAAATTACATAGCTAAAATTACATAACGAAAAATGGGAGTCATGTCTCCTCACACTTGATCCTGTGCAAACAATCCTTTTGGAAAAGAAGGTGACCGTGTTCCAGGCACCATATTAAGCTTCTTTGAATGTTTTATTGAATCTCACATCCAAACTATGAGGGCTGGGTGTAGATTTTCGCAAAAATATGCCCCAATTCTGCATTGTTCCCTCTATCCACATTTTTTCAATGTGATTCAATGCTTTTCTAAATAAGATATAATGTCTGTTTCTCCGTCCCATGAATATGAGCAAGTCTTTTGATTGGCTTTAGCCAAAGAAGGAGTAAAATGTCACTAGGCCTCTGAAGAGAAATTCTTCAGTTTCACTTGCTCCTCAGGAACCCTTTGCAACTTCTGCATGAAAACACATTTGCTGGTGGTGAGAGATGTAGATCAGCCACCTGCCTGGACCCAGTGAACACTCAGTCATCCTCCTGAAGCAGAGACCCTCAGGGACTAGAAGATGATTCAAAACATGTGAATAAGTTTAGCTCAGACTGGAAGAACCATTCTTCTGACAAGGCTAAGTCACACAGAGTCCTGAGTTAAATAAACGACTATTACTTCAGGTGAATAAAAGTGACTGTTTGTTAGGCAGCAAAGCTAACTGATACAAATGGGCACACCACAAAGTGTTGTTTCACACTACAGCCTGGGGAAGCAGTGGTCATAACAGAACTCCAGACCCTCATCAACCCTCACTTCCTGATGGGTCATTTCATTCGTAGCTGATCTGTAGTCACCCAGTGCTGTCAGTATGAAATACAACTTTCAATCCCTGTGGGGAATTGGGGAACTCAGGTCAAAAAAAATAACAAACTGATATTAGTTTAGGGACCCAGAAATGATTGCCAGTGGAAGCAGGAAGATGTGTAAGAATAGGAATCACTAAAGTCATTGTGAAGGAAGGAAGAAATGAATAAGATTAGTACATGTGGGAGACTTGTTAAAATATGAGAAAGGGGAGCAAAGGTAGGAAGCAAAGCAAAATAAAACAAGGCTCTGCAGAAGATAAAGAGTACAATGATGTGAAAGAAAATGAGGAAATATCTTCCTGAAGTCACTAAAATGAAGAAAGAAGAGAGAAGGTAAAATGGTGGACATACATTGCTGTGACTGAGAGGCAGCCCAAAACATTATCACAATTCCCCTTTCACTAGCCTGTGGTATTGAACTTTGCATGTGCTGCTGGGGTTGATTACTGAAAGTGTTTGAGAACCCTCAGGGGGCTCCCCTAAGCCATCCCATCACTCACCAAGGTAATTTTAGAATTGTAACCTAACTCTAATGGTGTAGACAAAACTCAGTGTTAACCTATGGACGAAAGTGGATGAAAACCAAGTAAACAAATAAGATCCAATTCCCAACCTTGTAGCTCTTCCCTGGAACAGGGATTCTTAGCTGGGGCCCACAGATCCCCAACATATTAATGGAGAAACGTCAGGGAGTACACTAACTTGAATGAAATCAGGAACTTCTAACTTTATTTTCATTTTCCTTTAACTGAGAGTAATTTTCCTTTTGTGAAAATAGGCAGGAAATCAAGGGAGTGATTTTCATAGGACCTGTCCCTTTGTCACCAATAGATACTCATCCAATTGATGATTGAGCTGTGAATAGTGTATTCCCCATTGCAACTAAAAGGAACTTTGGGTTTACTTAAAATGCATTTTGAGCCAATATAAATATGGATGGATTATAAAACCGTGCTTCATCCACTTGTAACAAGTTACCTGGGACTTCTAGTCAAATGCAAATTATGAGTTAGTAGGTCTGGGTGGGGCTTAGCATTCTGCATATCAAACAAGTTCCCAGCTGATTTGGAAGCACACTTTAGAGGACTGCAGAGCTGTTTGGATGTAGTGCTTTACGGATGAAGAGCCTTACTTATAGGACACTAATTCCCTGAAGCCAGTGAGCCTAGAAAGTTTGGCTTATATTTTATATCTCCTGTGACAGTGTGCACAATTATCTAAGAATATTCTCTTGCTGTTTCTCAGTTTATAGTTAGTCAAATTGTTCCCACATCTGAATTTCCGTATAAATTTCCTGGTACTTTTATTATTTCATTTATCACATGGTATTACAGCTGTTAGAAATACCTGTTCTCCTAGAATGTGTAGTGACCAAATCTTCCTCATCACCAGTGTCTATCAAATATTGCTAATTTTTAATGAACATTGCCAGAGAGTTTATCGATGCCTCAGCTTCTTTCTTGATCCTTGAATTTTGAGTGCTAGCACCTACCCAAATTTGTAGTTAATTCCTGAAACAATTTTGGGAGATGAAATATCTCCTGCTTCATTTTCCTTTCATCGAAATACTCCCATTTTACCTGGGGCCTACTAGCTTTTTAATTACATCTCCATTTGTCTAATTTTGTCTGAGAGGGCTGTTCTTAATTCAGGACCACAACCAATACTTCTGGGTGCTTTTTAGCCAGAAGAATTCCTGGCAGAACAATTTCTGGTTATTACAAATGGATTTCAGAAAGAGTTTTGATACACAGGTCAGATGTAGTATAAATTGTGGCTACCCTAAAAAGGCTACCATACGGTACAATTTATTTGGGTCTAAATACAGGGTATTTGAGCCTTAGTCTTCCAAATGAATTCTCACATAAGTATGTTTAAAGACATTGAGATTTTATTTGAAACTCAATTCCACAATTTAGAGTTTAAACGCTATTGAAATGTAAGTTTAAATGTTTATATTGCATAGTGTGAGAAATAAAACTAATGAAAGAGAGCAGAGTGGCCCAGTCATTGAAATAAAGGAGCTGGGTATGTGATTTCTGAGTGAGTTGATGTGAGGTTATTTTGATGACCTTGGCTTAAGATCTGAATTAGTGAAGGCATCTATACAATGGCTATAAAGCTTCTAGAGTCAGAGGACCAAGGTTCAAATTCTGACTGCACCCACTTTCTCGTTGAAAAAACTTGGGACAGTCACTAAATTTCTCTCTAAATTTTGTAGTTCTTTTGAAAGCTGTAATCAGGGTTTACAAGAGTATCAACTTTCAGAGGTTGTTGGGAGGGTGGAATTAGAGAAGTAAAGTGGTTTAGCATAGTGTGTGGGCCCATGTTGAGTACTCAGTAGGTGGTTACTGTATTCACATTTGTTATGTTCTGGAGTCCTAGCAATGGGGTACTGAGAAGTCAGATGGCAGCGTGTGTAGCTGAGTCCTAAAGCCATTACCTAAATTTACTTTCACCTTGGGTCTTTTGAGACAATCCCATCCTTACACAATATATACCCCTACTGAGTCATTCTGTCATTGCTTAGATTTTCACTAGTTCACAAGTAAGGTGGCCCATCAAAGGCAGATGGCATTTGTTACAAATAAACCCTGAGCCTCACATTTAGGGATCAGTGGTAACTCCAAACTGTAGTTCTAGGTCAGAAGCATTAATATCACTAGCTGTACCTGACTGTTGAAATCACAATTTGGGAAGAGCCACCATTCTGGGTCTTAACAAGGCCTCCTGGTGATCCTGATACAGTCCTACAGAGAGAATGACTGGCCACATGGAGTCTGATTTTTGATAAGCTCCTGCTCATTCACATATTGTCTTGGAAAACTGTGACTAGAGCGACAGAATAATACTGTCGCCACACCGTCATCCTTAAGCCATCCATTGATTTACAGCCTAGAAGCAGAACCAGGCTCAGACTTCCCTTTCATGGACAGTCCCTCAGTAAAGAAATAGGTCAGACAAACACCTTTAAAAACCATATTCTGTGGGGCTGCTAATTTCTATGAAGTCTAGTCATTTGTTTTGCTTTTGGCATAGCTTGTTTTCACAGTGACTTTATTGCTTGATTCACTTAAACTACCTATTTTTCATGATCCTACTGTTTAGCAAGGCATCAACAACAATGGAGAGACTGTCAAAACTCATGGAAAACATTTGGGAGCACAAAACTGATCCTTAATGTAGATGAGGACATTCTTAAATTCTTGTCCATGGATACAAAACAAAGCAAAAATGTATTTAGAGTGGGTTCTCAATGTTCTTAAACAAATAGTTGTTTTCTAATTCTTTGTGAAGTTTCAAAGATCTCAAACAAAACAGCTATGATAACCCCAAAACAAGTTAGTGAAAAATAAAAGCAGTAAAACACAACCTCACTGGGGAAGAGACAAACTTGGTAAAGATGCTGCAACAGTGGGGTGTGTACAATCTCAGGGTGATGGGTAACATGTGGTCTGTGTGATCTCTGGGTCTCAGAAATGCTGACTACGTGACTTTTTTAAATTCAAGTACTGGGTTTTGATCGTGTGCTTAAGTTAAGCACATGTTCACATATGTCACAGTACAGATCTCTATCATCTGGCATCCACATAAAATGATTGGGTAAGGAAAGCGCCTGCCACAACTCTGCAGTTTCCCTTTGAGTTATCCAACAGTATCAAAAGTATTCCATTAGAAACAAAGGTTCCAGTTACACAAACAGAAATCACATGCCTTGGTCTTACCAGTTTAATGTGTTCTCGCTTCTGGTATTTTTCACTGTAATACTGTTCTTGTCGAAGATTCAGCAGCTGCTGCTGCTGTTTGTCCTTCAAGTCGATTAACTTTTGGGTCATTTCAGCATCCAGGGCAGCAAGATCTTGCTCAATTGTTGATGAGCCGTGGTCAGGGCTGCTGGGTTCGGATCTGCAGAGACACAGAGCTTGACTCGCAAAACATGCAGATCATGGCAAGGTGGAGGGAAGGCTGACATCAGAGTTCCTCTGGGAAAGAGAGGGCTGGGTTTAGAAGATTTTGATCAACTCTTCAAGGTAGAAGCTGACTGCCCAAGGACAGAGTCTCCAGGCACACAAAGTGGCTAAAATCTGCACTGCTCTGGAAAGAGGTAGAGGCAGAAAGGAACACTGCGAGGCCAGGACCCTGGTGCTGAGGGTGGGGAGAATGATGACTTTCCTTTGGCAAAAAAACAATGTCTCATAAGGACATTTAAGTTTTTTCTTTTTATTTATTTATTGAACATGATGCATCATGTAATTCCCAGATACATTTCTCCTATAAAAACTTCAGCAGACTCTAGGTTGACTGGGTTGGTCAGATGAGGTATTCCCTCTGCATCTGGGGTCATGAGGATGGAAAACAAAGAGCATGTGTGATACCGTGGGCTGGAAACCCTCCAGCTGACACATTCTGTTTCTTGAGATATTTTAATAGCACGTATGTTAACAAAATACGGATATTCCTCATCTCACAATTGGATTATGTTCCAATAAACTCATAGTAAGTAAAAAATGTCTCTCCAAATTGTAGCTTGGTTTAATCTACATTAACCATGCTCAGAACACTATAACATTAGTCAAAGGCTGGGAAAAATCATTGAATACAGAGTCTATTTTATAAAAAAAAAAAAAAAAATGAGGAAGCGTTGCCTATCTTATGTAACCTACTTAACACTGTACTACAAGGAAAAACGTTCTCTAGATTATGGGATGTTGATATTCTGGACTGTATGGTAGACAGGGACTTGGTCTTGACAGGCCCAGCAGCACAGAGAATATAGTGACATACCGAGCATGTCACTAGCCCAGGAAAAGATCAAAATTCCAAATTCCAATATGATTTCTACTGAATGTGTACATTTTCATGCTATAATAAAGCCAAAAGATTGGAAGTAGAACCATTATAAGGGATTGTGTGTAAGTTTCTTGGGGGTGCTGTATCAACCTCACTGGGATCTCTATAAAAAATGTTTCAATGGTTGAGGTTACAAGAGAAAGGATCATTCATTCATTCTAAAATATGTATTGAGTGTTTACTCTGTGCAGGGTGACTTTCTTTGAGATATTCGTACAGAACTATAGCGATAGAAGTTCAGGACTATTGGAAAAACAAATCAAAGCAAGTAGTCTTGATAATTTATTATTGCTTTAAACATCAAATTTTGTGCTCTGTATTTCTTCTTATAAGACATAATAGGAAAGGAGACAGTATTGGGAACAGGGCATCAAGAACAAATATGCTCTTTTTACTTGTATGGAAAATCTCTGCAGAAAAGAGTAAACCACCTAAGATACGTCAGATTCGGCCTCCGCGTTTTTCACGAGTAGTCAAGAGGAATAGGTAGACATTTCTTACATTCAGTTGGCACTACTTCCTGTTACTTTCTCTTTGAATTAGGCCAGCATCCAGAGAACCACATGGAGAGGCAGTTGGTTGAAGCTGGTGCCAGGATCCTATTTTGTCAAATAAGGAATGCAAAGTTCCATCAAAAGTTTCTATTTTCATTATTAGGTACGATGCCAAATGAGAATCAACACTCTGCAAGGCTGATGGATTCTAGTACATCGAAACTTCATGTCAATACTGAGGTGGCCCTTTATCCTGGCATAAAGAGAAGTCTTTTATCAACGTCAGAACAGAGGTGAGGCGACTGCCACATTGGCACAAACATGGGACACATTCATCATCTATAAGAGGAGGAAGTCACTGTTGTCAGAATAGGAAGGTATTTCTTCAATCTGTCAAAATCACCACAGCAGAGGTGACAGGTAAACACTGATTGACTGCTCAGTGAGCTCTAGGCATGCTCTACTTATGGCTTTTACAACAGCCCATTAAGTAGGTGTGACCATTTCCAGTTTACATTTGAGGAACAGAAGTTCTGTGAGATAATTTACCTAAGGGCACGGTAAGGGGGAGTTCTGCAAGTTCCCCAAGGACAGGCATCTAAGGAAGGCAGGCAGGGCAAGGTCTGGGCTCTTGACAGCAACAAGGAATCAAAGAAGCCCAGTGTCCTGACAGAAACTATCTTTGAATGAGCTGCTCTGCACATTATGTTGAAAGTTTAGAGAGACAATGGATATTTGAATAACAAAAGAATCGAACAGACACAATGTTCATTTGCTACTCTGAGGTAGTCTCAGAATTTTAATATATGTCAGGAGGGATAGGAGATGGGTGGATATATCAGATTTCAGTGGTTTTGGATCTCGAAGAAAGATTTTTCTAATGTATCTTTTGATACTAGATGCTTAGGGAATTTTAGGGTCTTATTTTTTTTTTTGAGGGAAAGTACAAAACTATAAACAAGGGAACAATGTTTCTGCATCTTCTGTGAAAACAAGGTTGAAGATATTATCCCCTGTTGCCTAATGTTGCCTGTATGAAATCCATCAGATGAATTCTTTCGTAATTTAATACCAGGAAAATGTTTGTCTCTCTTGGAAAAGCAAGCAAGCTTCCTTTAATCAGATAAGAAAAATTATCTAGCCCATAGTTCCTTTTCTCAGAAGCTAATAGCTAAATTCAATGTTCAAGAACAAAAATTGCATTAAAAGATTGATGCTATTCAGTAGAAATGTAACAGAAATCACATTTTTGATTTTTTTCCACTTGCGATTTAAAATTTTAATAGATACCTTAAAAAGTAAAAAGAAATGAACAAAATTAGTTTTAACAATATATTTAATTTAACCTAATATATCCAAAATATTGTCGTGCCAATATATAATTCAAATAAAAATCAACATAAGGCCATATAGAAATAGGAGCTATTTTAATTTTCTTTTTTCAATGAAGTCTGAAAACATGAGATATATATTTTATATTTACAATACATTTCAATATTGATATTGTTCCTTTTCAAAGGTTCTGTGGTCACATGTAGTCAGTGCTGTACTGGACAACTAGTCTAGGTAACTGGTAGCCACTCAGTTTGTGTGTATGTAGGTAAGTGCATTGTTTTCTATCTTCAGAGAATTTCTGCAACACGTCTCCTATGAAAAAAGTTACTTCAGTGCTCTATTGGAAGTTTGCAGGCTGTTACTTAGAAGTAAATAAATGAGTAAAGAAATGTCACCAAAATAGAAATGTAGAAATTGTAGGCTAAGTTGTGCCTGAAGTGTTTATGTAAATGCAAAGAAAGATGAATGTCTTTAGCTTTCATTTTCCTCCTCGAATAAATGACACACATCCACCTCTAATGTTTCTAAGGCGACTGCAGCTCTAAGAATGATTTTGTTGTTTTTTAAAACTCCAGTACTTGGTTTTGATTGTGCTTTTACGTTAAACACATGTTAAATCACATGTCACAATATAAGCTTGAAAAAAAATGCATCTTACCTCTCTCTAGCCTGACATCAAAATAAGATTTTTCAGTAAGGGAACAAAAGGCTGTACTACAGTTTGTCTGACTTCTCGCTCACCACCAGGAACCTGTGGAGTCAGTCTGTGTTGGCAAGCTCCCACGTCACTCTTAGGAATACAAAGTGTGTGGAACACTGGTCTAGACTAGGTGATGGAGTGTCATGCAGAGTCAGCCTGGAGTGACATGAGTTTCACGCTCCCTAAGGACACCTAGGCAATGCTGAGTCAGAGAAGCAGGTTTCTTTTCTCTTCTTTGTTGCACCCATGTCCTAAATGACCTTCAATATAAGTCAAGAATCCATCACCTTCTCTCCATCTCTCCTCGCTTCCATGCTCGCATGGCTTTAGGGCAATTTAAACAGTGTTCATTTAGAGAATTAAACTTTATTTCTACATCTTTTGTGAAAACAAGAGGCCCCTTCAGGGACTCCTTAATGAGAAAGCTGATGAAGATGTTTCTAAAAAAGCGATGAACAATTTGCGCAATTAACTCCGTATGATTTATCTTTGACCATACTGTGTCCATTGCTAGTCAACATAGGAAAAGTCAGGATATCTGGTGTAAAGAATAATTTGTTTACTGGAGCTGTAGAAAATTAAGAAGTGTGGTGGTTTTAACTGATTTAAAAGGCTTTTCTCACCTCATGAGAGTGCAGCTCATTAAAATATTACATATTCACTAAAATAAAACTAAGGGTGTTTCTGCTTTTTTAAGTTATAAATCATCTAAACTATATAATTTTAATACCACAAAACATTTTATTTTAAATATGATATGTGTTAGTATTTGTCGAGTTTTTAAGAATCTGCTCACAGAATTCTTTGTTAGTACTCACTGAGTAACTAAAAGTAAAACTTGAAAATATTTTAAAAAATTGGGAACATTATTTGAGGGTTAAGAAAATAAGCCTGAGGACAAGTGTTGTTTGTACTCCAAAGCAATAGCAACAAAATTAAAAGTAACTGAATTTTACTTGCATTTCCTTGTTATTGTTAAAGTTTGAAGAAAAAAGCTTTCAGAAAAAGTTGATTATATAGTGCTGATGATTACATAGTGCATATTGACAAATATTCACTATCAGCAAGGTCATACTATAAGTCAGCAAAGGATGTTAGAAGAAATTGCAGAATCTAAACTTAGAAAAGCAATCTCATGAAGTTTTAGGCAGCCGATGAGTGAGTTTATTTGGCATTGATATTTCATAGATGCATCCCTTTGTGGTGTACAGACATTCAAAGAGGCAGGTATAGGATTCTAAGTCCTTGCAGGACTTAGGGACCACTTGCAGGTGACAGATCAACAGAGATGCAAGTTCCAACCCATATCCTAGGCTAAAGCTGGGCTCTAAGGGGATGTCTAAGGCTATTGTGAGTACAGCTCCTGCTTTGCATGTTCCTGGCTGGGTCACATGGCCTCACCGTGGATGGGTGATGCTTATAGACACTCACAGTGCTGCTATGGAAAACCTATGGAATAGGGCCCACAAGTGCTCAGCTCATGTAATGGATGGAATCATTCCTTCCTCCACCTCCAAATTCATGTCCTTCTTGGAACCTCAGCCTGTGACGTTATTTGGAATTAGGGCTGTTTCAAATTTAATTGATTAAGATAAGGTCCTAGCGGATTAAAGTGGAGCATAATCTAATGACTGGAATCCTTATAAGAACCGAGAATTTGGACACAGAAACTCCCACAGAAGAACTCCGGGTCACAATGGGGGCAGATTGGAGCGATGCTTCTGTAGAAGGTCAAGGAATGTCAAGGGTTGCCAGCACCACCAGAGGCTAGGAGAGTCAAGGAGCGATTCCTCTCCGCTCCTTTCAGAGAACAGGGCCCTGTGGACGCTTTGATTTTGAACTTCCAGCTTCCAGAACAGTGAAAGAATAATTTCTATTGCTTTAAGTCACCGAGTTTGTAGTATTTTGTATGGTATTCTAGAAGACAAATACAGCCCCTAATACAGCCTGGCACTTCATCAACCGTCAGTAAAGACCAACTCTTCTAGTACCAGGAATGGTCCCTCACTAGGGGGACAAAGAATGAAGTCCAGTGGAGTTAGTTGGACCCATGTCCCTAAAGTACAGAGATAAATTATGGTGATCAGACCACATGTGGAATTCTGAGAGCAGGTGTTATTCTGAAATCCACATGGGTAATAGCAGCAGTAAGTTGGAGTTCTGACATATGGCAACAGGACTTTTTTGGGATTAATGGCAGGTCCTACAATTTTCACACAGAGAACTTCCAACTGAGGAAAGACTGAGGAAGTTCCAGAGAATCCTTACTGCCCTATCTCATTAGGGTGTGAGCTAAGGAGAGTGCAGGATTTTTTGTGGGGTTCTGAGAGGTGAGGTAGAGAAAGCTGGCAGGGATTAGACCACAGAAGGCCTCTATGTCTTCCATTTCCAGGAAGCCCCAGAGGTTCCAGACCAGTGCCTGTTAGCATCAGCACGGTGTGGGAACCTCTTTGAAATGCAGAATCTTAGACTCCACCCCTACTCACCTGAGTCAGAAACTCTGGCACTGAGAACTGGGAGTCTGTTAGCAAGCTCTCCAAGTGATTCTTAAGAGCATAAAGCTTGAGAAGTACTAGTCTAGACTAGATAATGGAGTGTCACAGAGTGAGTAGGGCATAACTACATGAGTTTCATTTTCTATGAGGACACCTGGGCATTGCAGAGTCATAGAATAGGTTTATTTTCTTTACTTTGTTGCTGATCCAATATAAACAATGCATCCATTCCCTTATATTATTCTAGATGAAACCAAAATTACCATTCAGTTGCGCTCCTGAAAAAGTATCTTACCTGACTCCCCGTTGCCTGTCTGGTTTCCTAGACCCTTAGCATCAAGAGCGAGCACATCAGCGCCCCTGCTGCTGTTCAACCCCCTCCCAGACCTGCTGAATCCAAACCTGCACAGTACAAGCTCCCTGGCGACTGGTATGTCCATTTGAGAAACACTATTTAAGGACCCATTATTCCCACAGCACCATTTTGTGAGTATATTAATCAGATTATGTCAGTTCTACTTAAATATTTTTCTTCAGTGGATTGTTATGGTACTTGCAATACATTCTGAGCTATTTATGATTTGTTCCGAATCTGAAGGATTTAGTGATTTAATCTGCCATCTATTTCTTTTTATTTTTTTCATCTTGTTTCTCCCTATTTCTGGATTAGTTTATCTCACCCACTTTGCCAACTCTTCTATTCTTGGAACAAGTTCATTCCCCGACTGCTGCTTCAGGGCCTTTGTACTTACTGCTCCCCAGTCTGAAATAATTCTACTCTAGTGTTTGCATAGACGGCTTTACTATATTCTTCATGTGTCACCTCATCAGAGAGGTCTTCTCAATCAATGTGTCTAAGGGCTTCTCCCATCCCTAGTCATTCTCTATCACATGATTGTGTTTCTCTCCTTCATTGTGCTTATCACAATACGAAATTATGTTGTATGGTTGTTTATTGCTTGTCTTCCCCATTTTGCCATTTTAGGTACTTGAGGGTGACAATCATGTAGGTCTTGTTCACTGCTCTGCCTCCAGGGCACGCATTAGGCACTCGATAAATAATGGTTGAATGAATGTTATGATGATAACATAACCATAAAGGTCTAGTGGTTGTAGTGGCCTCTAAAACCAAGCACAGGGTTACCTGTGCAGGACTTTGTGGCCTTCAGATAAGGCAAAGGGTAATTGAGATTTCCCTTTTCTGCAAGACAAGAGGCCTTTTCTTTAGGTTCTGGGTACATGGAAAACTTCAGACCTGCACTTATCATATGGATGTCTGCCCACTGGTGTCGGGCATACAGACTAGAGCTTTGTCTGTTGGGTTACACTGGGAATTCCTGAATATCTACTCTCAAAATTTCGTCAGTTAAAGAAATTCAGTCCTCAAGTAGAACTGAGCTGCGCTAACACAAGAGATGTAAAGAACGGAGGAAGTTGGGTGGTCTTCCCCTATGTAGAGGTAGAGGTGAAAATATGGCACAAAACATCAAAACTCCTCGCAGATGCCTCTTCCTTCATATGGTAAAACAAATGAACACACATACTCTCTCAACTTACTTTTTCTTACTATCCTTTTTGGCTGTCTTTTCCAAAGCTGCTCTCCTTCTCAGGTAGTCATTCTGGATTTCGTTGTATTTTGTAGTGTGTTCTTTGATAAGGTCAGTGGTTTTCTTGTGGTGTCTCTTCACCAGGTCTTTCATTTCTTTGTAGTGCTTCTTCTGAAGCTTCACAAACGATTTCTGTTGCTTTAGCTCTTCAATAGTCTGCGCTTCCACTTCTGCAAGGAAGGAGTTGCAGAATGATAATAGCAAACAAGCAGTGAACTGAGCGTTATTTGTGTGATGTTAGCCAGCTGGAGCTTAGGAGCAGCGTTCCGATGTCAAAGAAATATGGGTTCCAGTCTGGCTCCTTCCAGCTATTTTTGCCAGTATGTTACCAAATTTCTCAAAGGCCTAATTTTCTCACTTGTATATATTTTTAAAAACATTTGGATTCCCTAGAAGCAGAGCCCAGAACGAGAGATTCAGGAGCATGTGATTTACAGAGAACAGCAGAGAGGGATGGGGGAGGAGCTAAGCGAGGATGTGGTCTTAGCTGGAGACTGGATTCTGTCTGTTCACCTGTGCGCTCTGGAGAATGAATGTACCACAGAGTCGATCTCACTTTGAGACAAGGAAATGAGTGTGTGACATATTGGGGAAAGTCAGTGGTGGGGAGGCCTAAACTCCAAGAGGGGGCTTTCTTTTGGAAGAAGGCAGCTTTCAAGGGAAGGGGAAGCTATGGGTGTCTAGCAGCCCAGATTCCACAGCTGGCAGCTGTAAAGGGGACCCGACCAGACACCAGCAGGGCGCACTTTAAGGATAATGCATCTCTTCCTTTTAGGATTGTTATGATGATAAAATAGAAGTATCCAGGCAAAATATTGAACATCATTTCGGACGTGTGACTGTAGAGAGGAACACACGACTGTTAGACTCAACAGCACCGTCTCTCAGAGACACAAGTCACAATGCAGGCAGCTTTGTCACATCTCTGTCACAAGTTCCAGTAAAAATCAGCAAAGGTTCCTGATGCTACCCAGGCACTAGGCTAGGAGGCAGCTTACATCTCTGCATAGCACTTTATCCAATGCTGCGGAACTTTAATTTCAGTGTGACCTGAAAACATTTTGTGCTATGTGTCATCAATTCTAGAATATGCATTTTTAAGATCTGATAATATTTCTTTATTTAAGGTACATCACCTAGTCACTGGTATATCACATAGTCACTGGCATATCAGTTTCTCAATGTCTCTCTTAGCAACATGAGTAGTGGGGAGCTTAACACTGCTGGTGTCTTAATGCAGCAAATTATCATTTGTTTGGACCTAATTAAGTCATCAGTCAAATGTTTTTAATCCTCTGGTTTGAACTTTCTGCTTCTGGGAACAAAAATAAGCTATTGTAAATATTCAGAACTGTCAGAATTCAGAAATAATATATGCCATGAATAATATAATAGAGGTAGAAAAGAGGAATCTAGTGGAGAAACATTGGAATCAAAATAATAACTTATGTTCCTAAATGCTAAGTTCTTGAAGCAATTGCAATATGCTTGCCTTTTTTTATACTGCGCCGATTCTCGTGTCATTCAATTCCTTTTGAGAAAGAGGCCAGATTGAGGACTAGGTAAGTTGGTTGAATGGCTTCCTGTCTGTTGCCTAATAAGGTATTATATTAGAACTTGCAGTCTTTTTTGGATATGGTTTCAATGCCCCCTCTTTAAAAATTATGCATAGCACTCCAGCTAGGGGAAAGTTAGCAACAGGGTTCAAGATGTTCTAAACTATGATTAACACAACATGTTCACAGAAAGTTCTAGTTTTTAAAAAATTAGTGGACGAAAGGCTATTCTTTGAATACGCTCTGAAGCAGAAAGGTAATGTCCATTATATAAATATTAAAAAAACCCCACAAAACTACTGAGTTACTCGTTATTAAGGTATTAGTATGACTTATTGCCTTTGTTTTCTGCATGTACGTATTTTTTATTTATATATATATATTTTTTTTTTCAATTATATTAAAATCAGACTCTTTCGCGTCTGTATCTTGTGTTAACATTATATTGTCTGCCATGGAAGGAAATCTTTAAAAACATATTTTGCTTTCTTCGAATACATTCCTCAAGTAGTTTTTCTGTGTGTATTCTACATATCATGTTCCTAAAATAGATATATTTGCGCAAAGCACATAAGCCATCAGCAGACAGCCTTGCACACTTTTCACAAGTGAACGCGCTTCCATAGCCATCACTCAGACCAGAATCACAGTATTACCAACCTCACGGCAGACCTCTTTTTTAAGTTTCTGCTCCCCACTAAGCAGACTCCAAATCCTCATTTCTAACCAAATGAACTAGCTTTCCTGCTTTTGAATTTTATAGGGATGGAATCTTAAAATGTCTGTTACATGTCTGGCCTCTTTTCCTCAAATGATGCTTTCGAATCCTGTCCATGTTCCTGGGTGATGTGGTTATTTATCCCCATAGCTGGACCCTATTTCCTCCTTTGACTCTGCCACATTTTATTTATATCTCCTACTCCAGCGTGGGGATGTTTGGTTGTTCAGAGGTTTTTATCCTTTTAGTGAGCATCTGTGTATTTGTATTTGTGTATTTTGTACTGAGCCAAGCATTTAGAAACATCTTACTCTCCTACAGACCTCTAACTGGATTAAAGAAAATGTGTCCCAATTTTCATGCCACTAGTTTATGGAACAAACCAAAGATCAACTTTTTTCCAAACTGTATTCCAATTCTTAACCTAGATTTCTATGGGCACAATTGGATCATATTTTGCATTTTTCAAATACAGATTTTATTGGAACTTTGGGAAGGTATGCATTCCTGTTTGCTGGGTGGTATTTCCAGTATGAAACTGTTCTTTGATTTAAAAATAGCTACCTTGTGAAATTGTATTATGTTAAATGAAAAGGGTCCTATCTGCTGAGGATGTCTCCTTTAAATGCTAACACTGTATAATATTGAACTGCTTAATTCCATGGTGAGAAAGAGTGGTGTTTACCTGTTAAAACGCTCTGAATAAGATCTTCGGTTTTGGCAGGAGCTTTTACAGAACCTGAAATAAAAAGAAAACCAGACTCATTTAACTTACATTTTTTTCCTCCTTAAAACGTGTGGTCCCAGTCTCTTTACGAAGAAGCGGCAAATTGGGGAGAAAAATCGCTCTTTAAAACATTTCTCAGAAATGCCTTCATTTTATAATTTTGAGGAAAGCCTAATGAAATGCATAACGATGTGCTCCATTTAGAGAAAGAAAGGATTACAATTAGAATCAAAACGCCAGTCAACAAATTCCATTTTAACGATGCTATTGCCACCTTTTGGCAAAATCAGGAATGGCAAATTGTCTTTTAAAAATCAAATGATGACCTGAGGCAGTAATAGTTGTTTCTGGTAAAATCCTTTTGGGGGTGGGGGTGACAAAACCATTGGGTGCAAGTGTAAGGAGATGCAAGATGTTTGCATAGTCCCCAAGTATTTTTCTCAAGATATGAATCGTCTTTCAGTGGAGAAACCTGACTGACACGGGGCCCAATCAAGAACGCCGCCATCACCAATGAACATGCACCTCAGCCTCTGGTACTCTGACCCGGTGCACTGAGCACGACACAGACCTCCGCTGCACTGTTCTTGCAAAAATGTGTAACTTCAGTCAGCTCATCAGGAAACATCAGGGCAACCCAAGTGAGGTTCATGCTATCAAATGACCAAATGCTTTTCAGAAGTATTCAGGTCGTAAAACACAGGACAGAGAAAAGGACTGTCATAGACCAAAGGAGATTAAGGAGATATGGCAACTAAATACAATGTGGGATCATGTGTAGAAATGTGCAACCATGAAAAGGGTGTTAGAAGAAAGCAGGCGACATTCCAGCAAGGACTGTCATGAAGTTCTGAGCATTGTGTGAATATTAATTTTCTGGTTTGATCATTATACCAGGTGTTAACATTAGGAAGAGGAGACCGTATTTGTAATGTTTTCAATGCATTCTATGTCACCTCTAAAAAACAAATGCCTCTTTAAAGCAAATGATTTCAAAGCATCCAGTTAAAATCAAATACTCTAAATTCTCTTTTTCCCTCAGAAACATCAGAATGCATTTAATGTCATATTTAAATCCTGGAAGTAAGCAACATGCTTGCATTTGACATATACAAATATTCACTTGAAAATATTACTTCTTGCTTAGGATCATCTTCTTACTATTAATGATATCAACAACCTTCCTAAAAGCAAAATACGATTTGTTTGTTTTAAAATCTCTCTCCCCCATGAAACATAACCTTCTTTTCCCAAACAAAAGATCTTGACTCATGACTACCATGAATTAGTCTGAAAGGAAGGGAAGAGACATGAAGTCATACTTTCATGGAAGAAAATTCTTTTACTTTATTAGCCAATTCAGTGGGAAGTTATCATGGATACGCTACTCCTCAATTCTCTGAAAAGGAAGCATCAAGCTGAAATCTGGCCTGGGAAGCCAAACATTTACTGGGGAGAAAGGACACGCACATTGGCTAATTACCCTGAAAGCAGATTTAGACTAAATGTCAATGTTAGCTGCATGGAAACCAAAAGATTTTTCTGAGAAATGAGAGATGAGAGTGGCTTTAGCAAGAGAATAGCAGCTAAAGGCAAGAAATTTAGGCTCATAGAGAACTGTGTCAGTCCTGCTTTCCCTCTTCATGAGCTGTGTGGCCTTCAAGAAGTATCTTTACATCTCAAAAGTGCAGTTTATTCATCTGCACAATGAGGACCACGCAGAATCTCCCCTCCTAGGTCTGCCACAAGGGTGAAATGAGATTCCACATGAAGGACTTGGCAGAGTGCTCAGTGCATGGCAGACCTTCAAGGTTACTGAAAAGCAAGCTGGAGAAAGATGGAAAGGAATGCTTGGTAAAATCTTCAGTGAGAGGGAACTAAGAATGTGATTCCAAAGCAAAGCTGTTTACAAGTTGCTTGAAGCATTGTCTCAGAAACCTCACAGGTAAATGGATCATAATCCACCACTCAGTTAAAGACAGGAAGTCTGTGTGTGGCTTCACGAGTTATCAGCAGAGGCAGAGTGAGCCCTTAGGGGTCTTAGCTTCATTCACCCTGCAGGCCACATGCATTTATTCCTCCTCATGCATTTCCAGAGCGCCCCTTACTCACGTGCTCCTTTAAGGAATCAGAGCATGAAGAAGCAGAAGGTTCCTCGCCTGGTCGCACAGCTTACCTGGTGCTGGTTGGCTGTGGAGAGCCTGGGAAGGCGGTTTGGGCGCCAGGGATGTAGTGTGGTTCACTCCGTTTTCTGCAGGCCCTGTCCTGGTTTCCTTCGGAGCCTCTGACGGTGTTTCCCCAGGATCGGCCTAAAATCATACCGCATCATTTCATTTTCTGCATTTCTCATGGTTCTCTTATTCACTTTCGAACCCAGCAAGACTGCCTTCAAGAACATTTTCACAACTCATTTGCAGTCTGAAGTATCAAATCGAAAGCTGTCTAGCAGGCTGGGTGAAAACAGTATGCTGATGAATTATGATTGTGCTAGGTTGTTTGTATTAAAGGGCTAGATTTTTCTATCTTCCTGTGTCCGTGCCCTTGGGTAGTGCCCTCCCACATGGGCTATGAACCTGATTCTGATGGCTTTGGTCCAATGATAGGTAGCAAACTTGATCAACCAGAATTGAAAAGGCACTCGTGAGTTTTTCTCTTTCTTAGACCCTCCTGCTCTACCAAGGAGGATGAGAGGCCACGGGGAGGGGTGTTGAGACCTCCAGGCCAGGATGTTCCACACCAGCCAGCCCCCACCTGACCACAAACACGCAGTGAGCTATGCCTGGTCCGAGGAGCAGAACTGCCCAGCTGACCAAATGACTTTTGAAAAATAGTAAGTTTTTGATGTTGTCTGTTATGTAGCAATAGATAATCAATATGTGTTCATGAGCACAGATTTTGGAGTCAGACTCGCCTGAGCTCAAATTCTACCACTTAATAGCACTGTGATCATGGGCCAGTAACAGAGCTGTGTGTCTGTTTGCTCATCTTTATGGATAAAGATATATATCTACTGTGGATCACAATATTATCTACCATGTAAGATTTTCTAGAGGTCACATAAATAACCATTTCTGAATTGCTTTGAATAGTACCCTGCACCAAGTAAATATGTGCATGCTGAGTAAATAATGTACTTTTTGTAATAATGTAGTGTTTGTACAACACTACCCATGAATAATACCAATAAATGCATCAGAAGTTATGAAATCTTCTTTCTGCCCTCTCCAGCAGCTAGTCCACTGTGCCCAATATAGAGTAAATGTTCAATTAGTGTTTGCTGAATACAGGTTGATCTTTATAAGATAATTGCTTGAGTCACTGCATGCCATTCCAAGGATGCTTCTCAATGGTGTAATTGTTCTGCGACCTTTTCTTAGAATTGCCTTCCAAGTCCATGACAGATTTTTCTGACAATGAGGCTATCCCCATGTTCTTTGTAGCATATTTACAATACATATTAGTAAACAAAAGACATTTTGAGCCCCAAATTGTGACATTGTGTCATGTCCCTACAGCTAGCAGAGGGTCCACCTAATAACATTTTAATAAATGATGAGACTGAAAATAATGACACCACTTATCACAAGGGGCTTGGAAGCTGTCCCTCAAAGCATCTTCCAAACAAGGGTTCTCAATCTGTTCTATGTGATGGCCAATCTTATTTTAACTCAACCAATAATCCCTGCTGACCTACCATGGCCTGCTCGGTGCTGGTGGGATGGAGCGGGCAGAGGGGGCCCTGGCGCCAGTATCCAGAAATCAAGAGGGGAGGCAGGAAGCTAAACTGGCAAATAAACAGCTTCCAGAACAATGTAGCACCCCATATCCTGAAAATGGCTACTTGGGCTGGGTAAGATCAGTATGGCTGTGTTTAGTTCCACTCATTAAGAAAATACTCCCTGGAATCGTTACACTAAGGGGTGAGATTGTGTGTGTGTGTGTATATATATATGTATATATATATATATACATATATATGTATGTATGTATGTATGTATATGTATATGTATATATATATAAATGTATATGTATATATTTAAATATACGTATATATACATAAATACATTTTGTTGTTGTTAAGTATGAAAGTGTAACTTGCAGGTTATGGTTCAAACAGCATGCATGGTAACATTTTTTCTAGCTCACTCAAAGTTGCTAAATTGAGCAACATTTTTGACTGAGGCAGAATTGGCATATAATTTATAATAGCTTCAGGTATACAACATAATTCAGTATCTGTATACACTGCGAAGTAAATATCATAAGAAATCTAGTTACCATCTGTCACCATACAAAAATTAGAGATTTCTTTTGTGTGTGTGTGTGTGTGTGTGTGTGTGTGTGTGTGTGTGTGTGTATGATGAATACTTTTAAGATTTATTCTCTTGGCAACTTCCGCAAGACAAGCACACCTTGAAGATACTGCGAGCTGGGTTCCAGATCATCACGAGAAAGCTAACAAGACAATAAAGCAAATCATGCAAGTTTTTTGTTGCCCAGTGCCTGTAAGTTATACTTTACCATGGTCTATTATGTGTAATAGCTTTGTGTCTAGATCAATGACATGCCTTCATTTAAAAACATTTTAATGCCACACACACACACACACACACACACACAAAAAAAAATCATCTGATCCTTCAGTAAGTTGTGATCTTTTTTGCTGGAGGAGAGTCCTACACGTAAATGAAATATGCAAAATTATATCTATTTTAAAAGTGCAATAAAACAAGATGTGCCTGTAAGCAATACAATGTTAGTGATTATTATTTCTATGCTGCATACCCCATCTTCATGACTTATTTATTATTTATCTGTAATTTCGTACCTCTTGACCTCCTTCAACCCTTTTTTCCTTGCTTTTCTTGAGAACTCAGACTTCTTCGTTACACTGAGCTTGAATTCCTCCTCTGCGCCAGAGTGAAGTGGTTTGGATCCTCTTTAGCACTTGTCCCTTTCTGCCCACTTAGACTTTCCCTGACTCACTTCTCTAGGCATCTGTGAGAAATCGCAGATCACAGACAGGAAATGCACTTATGAGGCACAGGAGGGAGTGGCACACAAGGACAGTCAGAAAGCACCCTGGGGACAGGTAAAGTCATCCACTGGGCCTGGGCCCCTGGCCTGAATACAAGACAGGCAGAGTCTGCCAGGTGCCAGCTGAAGGGGTCGCCCGCCGTCACCATACTTAGCTGGGAATGGAGAGCTAACTGCTTCTGTTCTTCCCCATTTATATCCAGGCAAGTTTCTGAAACCATGGGGGTAATAAGCTTAATTCTTCCTGATATAACAGCTGGCAGAAACTAGCCTTCTGGGAAAGGAGAAAGAAAATGAAACTTCTGATGGAGGAAAGAATGGAGGTGGTAAGGAGCCAGGTAATCACTTGTGGCTTCTTTTTGGAAACTGGAATTAAGTGTTTTGGGGGCCCCAGGCTGGAGGTACATTCACAATGAATCTAGCACAGTTATTTTTGCTTTGTAAAGTTTGCAGGCAATCCATGTTGCTGTAAACTCTTGAGAAACCAAGGTCAGTGTTAACTTGAGTCAAGATGAAGGAAAAAGAAATCTCTGCTTGTCAAGGTTATGTACGATAGGCCCCACACTCCAGAAACTGACACAATGTAGAAATGCAAAGATTGTTTTTTAAACAGATATAACCTGAGTAAACATGCAGATAAGTACTTTATAGTTAAAAGTGAGGATAAAGAAAGAGCTCACCAAGATTTCCTGCTTCTCCTATGCTCATTGCAGCATTATTCATAATAACCGAGAAAGGGAAACAATCTAAGCGCCCATTATCAGATGAATGAATGAAGATGTGGTTACATACATAGTGGAATAATACTCAGCACTAAAAGGATGAAGTCTTGCCATTTGCAAAAACATGCTTGGAAGTAGAGGGGATCATGCTAAATGAAAGAAGTCAGGAGAAAGACAAATGCAGATGATCTCACTTATATGTGCATATAAAAAAACAAAGTAAATGAACAGGCAAAACAAAGCAAAATTAACCTTTGGTCACTGACAGCCGAACTGGGGTTACCAGAGCGGGAGGGGTGGGGCTGGGAGTAAAGGGTAGTGGGCTCCCATGGTCAGTGGTGAGGCCTGTTAGAGTTGGATGGTGGGCGTGCTGTGGTGTATCTGATGAAGAGCGAAACTGCACATCGAAGACTTGTGTTATAAATCAATGCTCCCTCAATTAACAAAAAAGATTCGGTCCTGGATTTTGAGGAAAAATTTGGACAAATGCTTAATCTGGTGCATCCAGACAGGGTGGGGTGCCCCACACAACCCCAGGGGGCGACATGCACACTACTCAACAACAGGCCACTAATGGGAAAGAGAGATGTGGACTAGATTTAAAGTGCCCAGAGCTGGAGAGCAAGCTCTTGTCAGGGGGCGGCTGTCACTCAGTCTCAGCCTAATACTGCCCAGGCTTCACGGAAAGTAGAAGAATGAAACTTTTCATGTGGAATTTCCTAGTTTAAAGTTACCAAGAGGTCACACAAAGCACATGGTCAGACAACATTTGACCCAGGATCACCCAACTGCACTCTGCTCAGAGGAGCAGGGTGTGCCTGCAGTACAGGGTGGTTCAGGGTGGGGGCAACAACAGTGATGCGACAGGGGTGTGCTGGGTCCTGGGCAGGGTGGGGGGGCTGTCACGCCCACCTCAAAGAAGGTGGAGAAAAGAGATATGGAGGACAGTGAATGCTGGCTGAAGGGATGTGGAGGCCCTCAGGTAGATTCACACTTTTCAGGGGCCTCTCGTGATGTTCTGAAAGCGAATTTTATATATTATTTTAGTGACTATAGTATCTATATTTAGTCTCACTTTTATATCAGACTGATGTTTCAAGTAGCTTGCTAACAGAAAGCAGTAGATTCATATTTGAATGGACTTTTCTCTCATGGAGGCTGACAGCAGAAGCAGCTGCGGTTCATTGCGTGGCAGACAGTTCTGAACACCAGCTTCAGAGAGTGGGACACTATCAGCTCCGTTAGAAAGAAAGATATTGAGGCCTTGTTGAAGGTTAAAAGATGTCAATAATAAAGATGTAATAAAGATGTTATTACAAGTCAAGTAATTTGCTGGAGCCTACACAGTTAGCAAAAGGTCTGGTGTTGGAATCCGTGGCAGCGCTTAGTCTGAGTTTTCCTACTTTTGTCTTCCATGGTCATAGAACTTAAGGAACTGTAACAGGAATTCAATTTGCTGCTGAGAACCAGAGAAGTATAAAATCAACATAATTTTCAAAGACCTTACTCTGTTACACTAAGAAAGTATTGACTAAAATGTTACTGACAGTTAAGTACAAAAGCTGTAAAACAAGTGCCTAAAACAGTGGAGTACAATAACTGTGATGATAGAAAGATTAGATAATTTCCAGGACATGAATATGCAAGCTGGAATGTAAACCCAAATTCCTTGTGTCACTCAAAAGAATCAGTGGAAATAACATCTGTAACTTTATCTCTCCCCAGTCTTTTTGTAAATATTCTTTTTTATGAGTTTGCGCAAAACAAACAAGAACTCCTTTTGCATAGTACTGGTAATTGAGATAGAAAAAAAAAAGAATTAGAAATACGAGTGTTCTCAATTCAATTGAGAGATGACTAGGATCCAATTAAGTAGATTTTACAGAAAGAGGATTCAAAAGTAATATTTTACTCGCACCAATTTGCCTAAGCAGAGAAAAATGTGTAGAAAGAACCACAACAGAAGTAGTTCTCTGACCTCTAGTGGGCAGACTGAAGCATTACAATATGTTTTCCTGAACTAGGTGATTTTTAATTTTTATTTATTTAAAAAAATTTTATTGAGGGGACATTACATTACAACATTATAAAGGTTTAGGGTATGAATAATAAACTAACAACTGTACCTAAGACAGTAATTGGTGACTTTTTAAAGCCAAATTTTTATTTAAAAAATAACTATTTCCAAAATGAATGTTTAAGTGCTTTATCAAAATAATACAAGTAGGGAAGCAAAAAAATAATGGGAAAGGCAGTTTTCATAACTTTTATACAGGAGGAGATGTCATTTGTTATGCTAGCTGTATGATGAATATAATTGCATTTTTGTGGTAAACTAAGGGTAATATGCACAGACATTGATTTATAAAGGTACATATTGAAAATTTGATAATGCTATAATGCAATTATACTTCAATTAAAAACATTCCCATCCTGGGCATTGAAGATTTTGATCTGATGAACATGCAACAGAGAACTAGATTTGGGGAATTTAGTTGACTGTATGCAAAGTAAAGGATCTTTCTTCCAAGTACCAAAAAGTGTAACAGTTTTTGAAGAGCTGGATCATGCTGTTCTTGGCTGACTCATCCAAAGACCTAACTGCAGCCCCTTCCATGTTGTGGTTCGGATGATAGCATCTTGATTTGCACACCAGATGGGCAGAGGCAAGGTTGTTAGTTTTTCCAAATACTATGGGTAAGATTCATGATTTCATCATGCAGAAATCCAGTCCACTCAATAAATGTGAGTAGTGGATGTGGCTTTGTCAGAGCTATCTTTCCCTCAAGAAATAGAACTAAATCAATTAACAATAGACTTTTAGCAAAAAAAGAAAAAAAGAATGCAAGTCAGTGGGTACAAGAAGTGACTGGGGGTCAAACAGGGTAGAGGGGATTAATTACATAGTGAAGCAAAGAAGGAATCAGTGGCAAATATATATATTATATACAGATATAAATATCATGTATATTTTGAACCTAATTAATGTTAGAATTCAATATTCCTTCAATAAAATCAATTAAAAATAAAAGTAAATAAAAACACCTCAACCTCTCCCTCAAAAACAAACAAAAAAACCCAGAAATATCTTCCTCGAACACAAGCACATGTGTATCATAAATTTTCAATTAGCTGAATGAAATAAGATAATATGTCTGCCCCCCTATTTCTAAGAAATTCAGAAATATTTCTAAAGTCTCTATCCAGTTGATCATGTTCTGAAATGCTGAGGGATGCAGAATACAAGTATTTGTATCCTACTTTGAAAAGCAACAGAAAACAAGGTAGAATAATGCATGGATAGAGGGATGGTTAGATGGGACATAGCAGTGACAGAGCAAATGTATCAACATTTTAATTGCAGAATCTAGGCAATTGATATATGGGGCTTCACTGTAAAATTCTTTCAACATGTGTGTATATTCAAAAATTTTCATATTTTTCATAGTAATTTTCATCATAAAATATGGCAAAACTTCTATATTTTGAAGAGTCTACCTGGGTGAGTTTGAACACAAAGACAGCTTTAAGAATTTAGAATATACCCACCTGTTGATCTCTGTTCTTTTAACTTCTTGATTAATAGTTATCAAGTTAAATAGTTTTTGCTTTTGCTGATATGTGTAATGCCCAGGATGGTGACTACCAGAGCGGTGTGACCAAATTTATTGAGTGCATGAACAAATCTACGTTTTGTTTTCTGCTTATGTATAACCAGCTCATACTATTAGTGACCAAGTCCTGTTAGGCTAAATAATAAAAATATTTTTTGAAATAATGTCTCAATGAATGAAAAGAATGGAGATGCTGCTCTTTCTGCAGTTTGTAGGGGATTTACATTTAACTCATAATTGTAACAGTTTATTTAGAAAGAGATTAAAAGGTGAAAAAAAAAAGGTGAAAGGTGAAAGGACATAATTCTGCTGACTACTACATGTGTGTATGTGTGTGTGTGTACGTTACGTATTTTACTGGCACGACCAACTTAATTTAATAGAAATGTTTTTATACAGTCTCCAAGGAAATCAGCAGAAATGAAATCTTTTCAGAATCTTGGATTCCCTTTTAAAGGCAACATAGACCAAATACCCAACTACATTCATTTGGTGGGACTGTATCATTCAAATGAATTAAGTCAAACCATTTGGCAAAGGCCACAGCTAGTCACTCTCAGAACTGATTCTGGGCAATTCCAGAGAAGAGTGTTTCTCCTGGGACCCCTTCCCAGGTTTCTGTGATTTAAGCTGATGCTTTAGAGTGGATGGAACTGATGGTTTTCACCTGGGGAGAGACAGCTGTCAGCTCCAGTGTGTGGTCTCTGGACCAACTGCATCAGCATCACTACAGCTTGTTAGAGTGCAAATTCTTAGGTCTACACCAGACTTAGTGTATCAGAAACTCTGTGGATGGGGCCCAGCAATCTGTGTTTCAAGAAGCCATCCAGGTGACTCTGATACTTGCAAGTCTGCAGGCCTTGCAGCCCAAAATAGGGCCCCTAGGCAGCAGCAACAGCATTGACTCTAAGTTTATTAGAAATGCAGACTTTTGTGTATCTCCACTGTTACATCTGAATCTGCCTTGTAACATGATTCCCAGAGGATCTGTATGCGCATTCAATTTTGAGAAGCCCTGTTCGAAAGCAGAGTGAAAACAACACTGAGCGCCATGCTTTTAAAATGCCTATGGTCTTAGGATGGCATAGACACAACATGCAAGTATCTAGACTTATCGCTGTTTTAGGCAGACGGAATCAAGCCCCTCGTTAGAATTACTGAAATTTTAGAAATCATATGGGAGGAGGTTTGACCTGTTGAATTAAATCCATCATTGAGTGACTCTCTTGAGAGTTCATTTAAAAAGATCCTACTTCCTCCATTTATTGGCCACTGATTTTAGGTGAGTCATTCTATTATCAGAAATACCAATCCCCTTATCTCAACATGAGACACTCTATATGTCCTTCTTAGGGCCAGTTTTAGCCAAGGTTTCCATGTAAACTCCAAAGTGATGTAGAAATGAAAGGACAGTGTTGTCTAAAGACCACCTCCCAAAGGCAAGCTTTTCTCTGCCTACTTTATTGGATATCATAAAATTCAGGGATTGTGACAAACAATTGTTTTTATAGTTGACGTTTCACAAGTTGGTATTGGAATTGCACTTACTTGGGAGGGAAGATTTTCTTTCAAAGAGACTCCAAAAGGCCTAGTAAACTTCATCTTTGATTTTAGCACAAAGTTCATTAACCAACAAACTCATGGTATCCACCTTGGATATTTTGCTGTTGGTTATTTTTACCAGTGAAATTCACATGAGACCATGGGGACCTTGTCCTTTTCAAAGAATCAAATCCCTTTGAAGATGTCCACAGAAACCTACACTAAATTAAGTATCTGTAAAACCATTTTAGATAAATTTCAGCTCACCTATAAGAGCACATGACTCTGATAACTTAAAAAGTAAGTCTCTTGGAATAAATGAGATTTTAGAATTCTCAAATAACTCTTTCAACATAAAAATGTGGGGAAGCTAACAACACTGTATGCAAACACAGGTGACAGAGGAGACTCGGGTAGAAATTTTGACCTTGAGGACTGAGTAAGATACAGAGTATCAAGATCTCTTATTAGACTCTAACTTTCCCCAATGATGGAAACGAATGTTTGCAAATGAAGGCAGCCTTTGTAACACAGAAGCTTTGAGTTGGGTGATAGATATTTTGGCCAGAAGTCAGTGTACGAACTAATCAAGTAGAATTCACATATATAAACCTAACTCATTGAAAACAAACGCTGATAATATCCAGGGATTTAAAGTGGGGAAATTCTGACATTCGATTCAACTAAAAATTCAACTCAAAGGACAGTACTATTCAAGATAAAGACCTTATATTCTGTGAGCAGTCACCCAGGTAACCTGGGGTGTAGGAAAGAAAGAGGAAGGCGGGGCCAGCCTTTGTTAAAGGTTGCTGGAAAGTTAGTTTTGTTATTGACTCGTAGGATGTGAAGGTATAATGGAGATCTTTTCAGTCAAAATGTGCTCCGTGGGTGAACAGATCCCCATCACCTGGGACTTGTTAGAGGGGTGGAGCCTCAGTCCCTCCCCCAAACCCACTGAATAAGGATCAGTATTTATCACAATGCGCTAGTCTTGGGCAAATACAAATGCTCCCGTGGAACAGGAGTGCTGGAGTCAGATGACTTGAGTTTAGTCCTACTTCTCTGCTCCTTGCTAATGTGTGGACTGGGCAAGGAACTCTCTGAGCCTTAGTCTTCTCATCTGTCAAATGGTAAGAGTGATAGTAATTAAGACATTTGATGGAGCTCTTAAGATGTCTGTTTCTACTCATGTATAAGAACACATGTCTCTGATAACTTAAAAAGTACATGTCTTGGAATTCTCTTATAGTCTTTCAAAATTCTCAAATAACTTTCTTTCAACATAAAAATGAGGGGAAGCCTTGAACCATACAGGTTTGAACTTCGAGGATTCACTTACATTTGATATTTCTTGTAAATAGGATGTATAGATTATGACATTTTCTTGTTTTAATGTTTTTTTTTTTTTAATATGGTATTCCTTAGGTTTCTTTAGGGTAAGGAATACAACACATAATTCATATAATATACAACATAGGTGCGAATCGACTATATATCGCTAAAACTTTTGGTCAATAGTTATTGTAAATTTTGGGGGGAGTCAAAAATTATACACAGATTTTTAATTGTGCAGGGTTTGCACCCCTAACTCTCAAGTTATTCAAGAGCCAAGTGCACATTAAAGGGCTCATAGGATGTCAGGAACATGATAAGCACTCAGAAAATGTTTATTAGACATATTTTTTTCTCTGTTCCCTATCATGCTAAAAGAAGTCATAATCAAATATTGTATTTGGACATTACTGTTGTCATATATTTTGTAATCAATATTAGATATTTACTTTTCCCCATTTCAGAAGTATTTTGAAAATGGAAAATAAAAAGTGCTACTGATGTCTCAACAGACAGGCTATATCCATATGAACATATTAGGGCTCTGACATTTTTTAATTAAAAATTCTGCAAAGAAAAAAATAAAAAACATGCTAGCAGGGAATATGCAAAAATGTGAATAGTATTTTCGAGATTAGTAAGCTGTTTTGTTGACTGTTTTTCAATTTTTCTGGATTTTATTTAGAGAAATAGTGATACATATTATAAAGCCCTTATTATGATTCAGATTAGGCAACTTTTTACTTTGTTAATCCACTGCCCTCAACTATGATTTTAAAAAGAGACAAATCCTGCAACTATAATTTCTATTGTTCCTTTACTATATATATATATATATATATATACATATATATATACATATACACATGCATTTTATATATATATATACACACATATACAGGTGCAATATACACACATATATATGTGTGTGCGGGGGAAGTTAAGGAACTAGCTCTCTCTACTTATCTTGACACCTTCTGGAATAAATGTCTGTTGTTCAAAGCATAGGGGAATTTTAATCTTTCCTACTCATTTGATTTTCAAATTCCTCTTTGAAGCTAGTGTATGAAACATTACAAAGTTGGGAATATTCTGCAGTCCAATGAAGTCTTTAATTTTCAGACAAAATGCCCTTTGTCACTACCAAGTTAAAAGGATTCTACTAAAAAAGTCTCTGCTGCTAAAATAATGTCTCCAGTGCCCCTCATGTCCTAGATAGAATTTTCTTTTGAGAAAATCACAGCTACTTATGTTCCGTGGCCTCATTCAGATATACTTACATTATTTCCAGGCAGGATAAAGGGCACAGTGGTCTTGGGAGTGTGAAATGACTTTTCTTTCCTGGTATTACATGGAACGGGGCAAAATGATTTTTTTCTTAAGATTCATAAATGAGGTCATTTTAAGGGTTGAGACAATTCAAAGAGAATTTTATTTTCTTGGTTGCACCAGATGGAATCTATGTGATTCAGTGCCTTCCAAGTGTTTTCTAGAACTTTCAGTCACTGGGCATGGGGTGCCCCTTTCCAGGAATATCCTGTCAGGCATCTACAGGCAAGGTGGCTTTTCTCAGCCCAGGCTGGTGGTCTGGAGAAGTCTGCAGCTGCGAGCTATTTGCCGGGTACTTTCCGGGACAGCCCTGCAGGGGTCCTGAAATGGAGACCTGGGCAAGACACCACAGCCTCTGTGTGGACCTTGTAAAGACCTCTCCTTTTATAGGTTCTGTATAAGCATCGGCTACTGAGACCAGTTCCTCACTACATTCAAGCCAGGGCTCTGAGTCCTTTATTGTTTCTTTTCTCCAGCTCTGCAGATGCTAAGCATAGATGATAGAGGCAGAAATAACTTGTAAAATATATTTATGTCCACTATTAGGCATAATTTTCTGGCAGTAAAATTTCCCTATAACACTACTTACTATATACCACAAAAAGCATTTTTTATGAAACTTCCTAAACTAAGGTTACATTTCATCATGAAGATGATGTATCTCTTGGCCCTATGGGATGTGATGCCTGTGGTAAAAATAAGAGTCTGGAAAATTTTACTTTTATGTGGAACGTTTCCCTTTCCATTCTTTTCCATTTCTCTCATTAACATTCAATGATCATTAGCTCATCATCATTCAATTAATTCAACATCTAAGCAAAGATTTCTAAAATTCTCTACAAAAGACAAGATGCACTCAAAATCAGATCAGAGAGATGCTAAAAAGACTTTTAAACCATGTTCATGGAAGAATTATTTAAAACAGTAAAGCATTGTAAAAAATCCAACAACACGGGATGGAAAAATGAAATAAATCATGGTGGAGCTGTATGATAAAAGACTATGCAGTCATTAAAAGTCATGTTGTAGAAGAAGATTTAATGACATGGAAAATATTTGCATTCAGTAAAAATAAAAGAAATAAAAGCTGAAAACACTAATGGGACTATTATCCTATTTTATGAAAAAGTATTATTATGCATATAATATTAGATATCTCTCTATATTTATTTATGAATGTGTGTGTATGTATCTCTGAGTGGTTTGAATGTTTGAATTTAAGGTGATATCTTGAGTTTTTTCCTTTAAATATTTTATGATAAGCCCAAGTTTCTATTGGGATAAGAAAAAAGTTATCTAATAAATAATATCAGATTTAATACTTATTATTCATAATTTTTCTCACAATGTTTGAAATTTTTCCACACTAACAACCCTCCATTTCTCATCCTCTTTCCTGAATTTTCCTATTTTTGAATGTTTTCTTTGAAGAAGCAAATGAAACAAGAAAATAGCTAATTTTATCACTATTTTGAATACCAATGCTATCTTTAATAATTATTGTACTATATTTTACCAAAAGATTGCCAAATCTTTATTGAGGCATTATATTTTTAAACTTTATTTCTAACTTTTCTAAACCCTTTCATTGTTTTATGGCATCCAACTTAGAATAATATTTAGATTACTTTGGGATATATTATAATACATAAATAGACAATGTTTAATAATAACAAGCACTTTATGGCCCATGCTACACACCAGGCATTGAGTTAAATATTTCATGTGTTCATGTGTAAAAAGGAAAATATTAAGTGACTTGATTATCAACTTCTTTTCTAAGTGTTCTAATCAATTTTAATCAACATGAAATCATTTAGAAACTTTCAAACAGTAAGATGTGTACATATACAATCACAAAATAAGAAACTCGTGATGTTCACAAAATGTCGAAAGAGAATGAAACATGAAAAATTCAGTCAATCATCTAGATGTGTGATTGAGGCTAACCCTATGAAAGCATTGTTCCAACGGGCCATTTTCTGTTTGTTATGAAGTAATGTAGGCAAAGCTGGAAAGTAGGTGTAGCAATCATGCTTAATGCCACCCATAAGTTTAGAACATTCTTTTACCTCTTTCTTTATTTCTTCTTCATCTTCCAGGGTTAAAGCAGCCAGTTGCTTAGCTCTTTGCTCCATCAGATTCACATATCGAATTGGATTTGACAAAGCTTCAATCACATCTAAATAGGAGATACATTCGATCAAAGGTTCTGGAGGTATTAATTATTATTTATCCATCCATGCATCCATCCATCACATTCATCCATTCACCCAACCAACTAGCCAGCCAATCATCCATTCATATAATCAACCATCCATCCATGCATTCATTCACCATTTATTCACTCATTCTACTATTCATTGTCCATTTTCCATTTTTCCATCTACTTATGTAGCAATCCACTCATCCATCCAACATTTTAGAAATGGACAAGAGTCAGGAATCTTGGCTGAAATCTCAGGAAGATAGAATGCACAGGAAGTCATGTCAGAGAGCCACCTTAGACAGACTCCAATTCAGGATGCCTCAATATTCCGGATTCTTTTTGAGGGTTTCATTCATTCCATCGATGGCCCATATTTGGCACAAAGGTATTTTTTTTTTAAATAAAAGGATACCTTTTTTATAAAAAGGATGCTTTCTGAACTGCTGAAATAAAGTCCAAAGATCTGGCCAAATGATTCTCATTTTCACCTGGCTCTGGCTGGCTGGAGTGAGTTATGACTACCATCTTTAGATGCGGCACATGCGCCAAGTCTAGCACAATGTCTACCACTCCCCAGAGTCTTATACCCTGGCCACTTAGCACTATAAACACTTAAATTTATTATCCTCGTTGACATCATCATAAGTCAATTCTAAACTTAAAACTCCACCTATAAATAGGATCAGGGTTCTAAAACTGGCTGAAGATAAATTCATTGTACAGCCCAAGCGAGGCTTGTAGTACCATGTGGCATAGGATAGGAAGTGGCTATGAGATTAACACTACCAGTGAATACATATACTCAAAACTTTACTAGGACTTAACTAAAATAAAATGAAAATCTTAAAAAAAATTGAACAATTTACCTCTAAACATACATACAAAAATGGATATGATTCTGAGGCTAGAATCTAAAGTCTTTGGCCTGGTTTTCCTTCCACTAAGCCTGACAAGTATGGATGACTTGGCAGTATTCCTTTTTAGGTTGTTTACCTGCATATGTATCTGGGACATAGTCTTTCACTTCTATGTAGACAAAGACAGCTGGCAGCATCAAAGGCTGGTTCCTTTCATTCCTTAGAGAGATGTAGTGATAGCCTGTAGAGTGACAATAATACGAGTTATCACATCTTTTCTTCACAATATTAGTTATAATATGTGAACATCTGTGTTGTAGAAATGCTTATTTTGTGCAAATTTGGTTGACAAATAGGTCACATCTTTCTCATTTTAATCAGATGGTTTCGAGTGATATTTTTCTCATCAGACCAGAAGACAATATGGATTCTGATATTTTTTCCCCACATTTTTCACAAAAAGGAATTTAAAATCTTATGTCATAGATGGAATCACCGGTCCAAATTCATCCCCTGTATGAGATTTATTGACTTGGGACTTAGCCTTATGTTCTTCTTTGGCCAATGGGATGTTAGTGTTGTGGAAGCAGAAGCTTTAAATGAACTTGTGGAATGAAGTTTGTCCTTCTCTATACCAGTGGGAAGTCCAGACACTGGGCTCCACTGTCCCTTCAGCCTGAGTCCCTGAATGAGCACATGAAACATCTAAATTTTGCCCCTAGCTAGGAGCCCAGCCAAAACCTGTCAACCCACAGAGGGTGAAAGCAATTGAGTTTTCAGGTTGTTTGTTATATATTTAATCTGGCAAGCTCTGATTAATACAACAGAGCATATCACATAAACATAAAACTGACATATCTAAACAAATAATCTTAATACCCTTGTTATATAACAAATTTTAAAAGCAGTACATGGCTTCTGAGTTATTCTTCAATAAACATGTAAGGCAGTGATGTTTTTTTTTTTTTTGCAACTTTTGATAGAAAAGCTTCTCACCACGTGATCCATACCTGGTCGAATTGCTTGCACAGGCAAGATCCGGTGACCAATGAATTTACCTCCTTCTTCATAAACTGCTATCCTCAAACAGGCCAGAGAAGGAAGAACTACCTAGAGGGACAATAAGGACACATGTGGCTGCAAGATTTGAGTAACGTCAGGGAATAATTAGAAAGGTATTATTCAAAGAGGCTCTGCTTTTCAAAATCCTAGAAGTTTCTCCTTAGCTAATTACAAAAAGTTGTTTATCATACAGAAGAGAAGGGTTAATATGGTTCAACCACTTTGTCCTAAAGAGGAATTTGTTCACTACCTAGACCATTCACTTTTGGCACGAACACTCTCAATGTAGAAATGATGAAAGTTCCGTGAATGCAATGAGTCAGTGGTCTTCTCACTACCATTATGTCCACATTTTTAAAGCAAATATTTTTAAACTTTCCAAGCAAAAGCAAAAAATAGCTTTCAGAATAACTTTCAAAAATGAGATGTTTTATACATTTGTACATTTCCAAATAAGCAACAAGTAATTGCTCATTTCCCCCCTCAATGTACCACATGGAAAAACTCATGTCAAGAACATGAGGCCATTTGTATCCATAAAAATTAATTTTGGTAACAACAGCAAATTAACATTTACTAATTACTTCCAATGTACCAAACATTTTCTAAATGCTTTTTATCTATTAGGGAACACTTAGAACAACTCTATGAAGTGCATAGCATTATTAAATATAATTAACATAAACAAGCTAGAACACAGAGACATTTAAGAGAAGACTGCAGAAGACTTCGTAGTTATTTAGGCCAGATAAAGGAAAGGCTATGGTAGAAAGTCTGCTCTGCTTTCTACTGGACTTACCTTCATCTTTTTCCTGTGTCTGCTAAGCATATGCAGAAATTTGCTTTTTGTTGAAAACAGAGAGAAAGGCCCAGTGGAATGTAAAAGGTTTTAACTCTCAGAGTATGGACAAGATAGAAGCTACCAGCAGCTAGAGATTCTAGGGAGTTTAATATTCTTTATAATGGCTACTGTATGGACTTCCTGTTTCTACCTGCTATCGCATTTCCTGCTTTCCATCCTGTTTCATTTGAGTGACCGTGAAAATCTATCATTAATCATTTTCACTATGAGAAGATATGAGTTAAATATATAAATTACTCTGGTTTTCCAAATGACACATATTAAAGTTCATTTATTTATGATACAGTTCTGAGAATCCAAACAATTGATTTGTAGAAATCTTGAAGAGTTTTCAAGAGAGCATTGTAAATTTATAAATGTAAATTCCTGAATGAAGCAACAAATTATTCTGTATTTTATTTTTCTTCTCAGTGTCAAATTCCTGGAATACATAGCCATAGCCCATGGGGACAAGACCAACCTTTTTGAAAACAATGGGTTCTTCTTCCCAGACAGGATTGACAGCATTTCCTTGTGATGTCTTGGTCTTAAATGCTTTCCGCCTTGTGTCCACAGGCAAACCAAACATATCCACTTCCACGTAAGTCCCAACTTTCTTATCAGAAAGAAACTGACCTGAAATAATCTAGGAAAATAATGCAAAAATAACCACCAAAACTAATAAATACTGACATAAGAGAATACTTAAGGATCCTTGATACAAATGCTGATGGTGACTATGAAACCATAATCAAAATGCAATAGAAGCAAGAGTACAAATGCAAGTTCTTTTTAGCTAAAAAATTGGCAGAGGAATATTGAAAATACTGAGGTTAGATGTTAATAAATACAAAAAAGTTGTATAGGAGTAAAGGAGTAAAATTCAAGAGTTTGATGAGATGCCATTTTTACTTAGGCGACATCTATTCAATGTTAGATTGATGTTTAGAGTTCATTTGGGTGTAAAACTTTTCAAAGACTGAAACATTTATAAGAGGAAAAGTCTTATGTCAACATTAAATGATATTAACTGTCATTAATAATATAATTTTAAAACATAATATGGTAAACACTCAAGCATTGAAAAACTCTCCTCGCTCATGTTTATAACATCAAGTCATTCTCGTTCTCGGAGTTGTAAGCACGATGATGATAAAAACAAAATATATCAACTTAAAGCCATAAGTCCAGGTTATCATCATGCATAACCTCATCTAGATAGCCATCCACAATATTTTGGGCATCCTTGTCTAGTTATGTATGACACACTGACAGATATTGTGGGAAGAGAGATGGCACATTCATAAAATGTCTCTTTTTCTCACCTAGTTTTAAAAATCTCCTCAGGTGTCATAAAGGTTAAATAGAGGCAAACAAGATGTGTCTTTCTTTTAACACTGGAGAGAGGACTTTCAGTAAACAAGTATTGATGAAGTCAATTTGTTGAACCTGGGTTTGTGGCTGATAAAACTGCTGACCAAGAGCTTTCTGGGCTCAAATCCATGAAAGGGGACGGAATTACCAATATTATAACTGGGCCAGAAGTTGGATACAATGATGGCATGAGAATAGCCATCAGAGCCTGAGTCAGGCCAAAGGTAGCTACGTACCGACATGGTCAGAAATGAGAGCGAAAGCCAGGAGGAAAAGGATATCTGAATTTGTCCTGGGACAATTAGTTTCGTGTGAATGTTCACTCCAGCCTGAATGCATGGGACCTGCATTTCTTTAATTCGAGGTTCTTTGTGACAATGACTGAGCATTTCATAATGTGTTTGAAAAGTTATGTGAGTGACACTGAGAATTCAAGTACACCAAAGATTTTGCATGCTTAAGATGTTTTGGTTGAACACATGTCCTTCACTAAATTAATAACATTAGCTCTTAATGTTCTCATCAGGAAAATAAGATGGTGGAACATCTTTTGAGCTCGTCAATCCATTCTGGCTCTACATAGTCTAAGGTGGAGGATAAAAAACAAAGGCATCCCTAGATAGAGAAGAGCTGCATCTTGACTTGGGCTGAAGAAATAATTGCGACATACTTCACTGACACTATATTTTATTTATTTTAACAAGACTAATCCCATTATATTTTCATTATGCAAACAGTTACATTACAGTCAAGAAGAGGAAGAGTGTCAATACAAAAATGATTAGTAAAGTTAAAGTATTAAATTGATGGTTATCATATAATCCATATTCCCATTCTGGATATATTTTTAATCTTTAGTATAAAGTGATACATTTTAAAGTGAAAAGTAAGCTCCATGGCTTAGGATAGACAGAAATTAGTGAAACTTCTAAGGGGCATTTTTCACGTTGTTTTTCAAATGCCTTTGGTTCATAGTCAGTTGGGAAATTTCATTTATGTCCAGTAAAAATCATTTCTTAGTTCTACAGTTAAACAGAAAATAAACTTTTAGAAAGTAAATAAAACTTAGCTGAAGCAACAAAGTACTTA
Source organism: Solenodon paradoxus (assembly GCA_004363575.1). Taxonomy (NCBI): domain Eukaryota; kingdom Metazoa; phylum Chordata; class Mammalia; order Eulipotyphla; family Solenodontidae; genus Solenodon; species Solenodon paradoxus. The sequence goes on along the minus strand of RJWH01000598.1, from coordinate 19,999 downwards.
TAGAATTCATGTAAAAAGTTCTTTATAAAATGATGCTTATTCATAATAATAAAAATATTTTCTCATAGTTGAAAATATTGTCTTCTGTAACATCAATTTCAAAGACTGTAAAAATCATCTGGAATCAGTTTTTAGGATTAGATGCATGTTCAATAAAGTAATTCTTTTACTTAATACCATTACTACATGCTTTAAATCCCAGAATACGCTGATAGATTTTCAAAAACCAACCTATGGCATCTTGAAAACATTTATTTAATATTTAATAATTTGTCAAGATAATTTTTTTCTTCTAATTTGCTCAGTGTGAATATTTTTCAAGTACTAATGGGGGTAGGGTGGAGGGCAGACCAGAAGTTTTCTCCAATATAGGTCATTGATTTTCATAGTGCATTCATTATGGGTTATTTATACCAAAAGAAAGGATTGGTCATGGTTAATCTTACTTGTATTGATTTAGGGTCTAATTTTTATCCTATTAAGAGCGGGGCTTATCTCTTTATCTCACTCATATGGCTGCTGAAAACTTCTAATGAGTATTCGGTCCTTAATGAAGGAAACAGACTTTTCTAGCAACTAAATTTTTAATGACTAAACTACTTTCTTTACATAAAATAGATGTTAAGAATTTTTATGGAAATAATTTTGTAATAGAGAGGTACATACCTTAACAGATAAAGTGTTGGCCACTATCCCATCTACGATGCCTTCGGTAAATGGATCAAAATGCTTGTCAGGTCTCCTCATGAACTCTGGTTTTAACCTGTAGCCACTCTTCCCATTGTATTCATACATCCCCATATTTATTTGCATAGCCAGGTCTGAATATCAAAAACACAAGCTTTACTGTGATTGTGTTTACATTTGGAGCAAGGGAGTAAGAAAGTTTTACAGTTAACTTTTGTGACTGCTTCCCTTTTAAAAAGAAATATTTATTCATTGTAGAAACTTAGGAAAAACAAATTAGAAAACTGATCTATAACCTCCAAATCCAGAGATAAAACACTGCCAACAGGGATACATTTTATTTTTCATTGAAAATGTGTTTCAAACATGCCATTTATTCTTCTCATTAAATATTTGTCTGCTTTCACAGTTGTACATAATTCCTTCTAACAGGTATATCTGAATAAATGTATTTTTAGGATGGTATAGTTAACTTTCTTCTTCTTTTTCTTCTTTTTTTTTTACCATTACATCTAATGTTTTGATGAATATCATTGTGATGTAATCTTTGAAGTCATCATTAAATTAATTTTTTAAGAGTGAATTTTCTGGGTCAACAGACAGATACATTGGAAAAGATTTTTGATAATTATTGCCAAAATACCCTTCAGAAAGTTCAAATCCTTTAGACTCCCTTAATCCACGGTTTTTGAGTATGGGCTGCCCCATATCTCAGCTGTAAGCATTATAATTTGTTTCTAATTTTTAAGAAAAAAGATTTCATTAAAATTTTTAAAAATTTTGACTTTCTATCAATATCTAATTACACATGGGCTCATATCTAATGAACAAGGTTATTGGTCAAAGTTTTTCTAAAATCTATTCTAGCATGAAATTAATGCAAACACTAATGAAGTTGCCTGGGTTAAAAAATTTAGATGTCACAAGGAATATGGGGAAACTGTTACTTGTTCCAGATTAACAAGATCAGAACTCCTCTCTATTTATCTGTTTAATAAAGAGAGGATAGAATTATTTTAAAGTTCCATGTACTGAATCAATTTTAGAGCAGGGGAAATAAGTGAAATTTTATCTCTGGTTTTATTAAGCTATTATAACTATGAAACCAAAGTAGGACACAGAACTTTATGACAGCCTTATAGCTGAAAAATTAACTCCAAAAATCTAAAATCTATTTATTACATTTAGCAAATCATATTTTCTAAAAAATAATACACAATAAGCAAGTAAATTTGTATGAAGAACAAAAGGGTATCACACATTGGGAGATCATTAACATAATTTATCACATTTCTTCACAAAAGAAGAAATGAACATATGAGCATCCTAATAGATATGAAAAGGTTTTTAATAACATTCAACATAGGTTCATAAAACATTGTGAATCAATCAAGACATGTGTATGCCCCTTAGTGTGTGTAAGAATATCTGTTTCAAAGTCACAGCCATCACTCAATGGTATCACAACAGTGAAATTCCCATTGTGCCAGGAGGAAGAGAGAGATGTGTGCTCTGAATACTATTTTTTAATATTATTCTAGAAGAGTAGGGTTAAAGCAGTAAGACACAGGAAAAAGTAAATGTGATTAAATGACTGGGGTTATGTATCTGATAAAGCCTAATAGAATCTACTGGCAACATAAGAGCTTATGAAGATGTTTACTTATAAAATATATTCATTTATAAAGTAAGTACACACATACAAATATCTAATAATAATCTGTTAACAAAATAATGTTACAAAAGGACTTTATCTGAAGAAATTAGACCTCTAATGAAGATGAGTGATTTTGCCGAGGGACTTAGCAATAGTTTAAAAAAAGTGAAACATTCATTCTGTGATAAGAAAACTAAAAATTAAAAGGTGTCAGTTGTCTTCAGATTAATTTATAAATTAAAAGTAATTTTAATCAAAAGCTCATTATTTTTTCAGTGGGGAGAGGACAAATTAAATTCATTTGGAACAGAAATCCCACTGGCAATGGCAAGAAAAGAATTGAAAATTAAGAGCAGTGAAGGAGAACTCTCACATCCATGGATTAAACCATATTAGTTAACATGATAATAAAGCAATAAGACAGACAAATTTATTAATGGAGAAGAATATAAATTGAAAACCTGGATCCAAATGAACAACAATAGAAATGTTATATCTAAAAGCTGTAATTCTAGTCAGTGTAAAAGAGAATTGATCTCTTGCTGAGAATATATGTCAAATTGAAATGTGGATAGATTAAAGGGTGAAGTTACAAATGAAAAAGAAAATATGGGTAAATAAGTATCTGATTCTGGGATGGGGTCCTTTCATCACAAAAATAAAACAGGAGTCCCTAAAATAAAACATGAGTCAATCCAACCTCATAAAATAAATTGTTTCACAATATAAGACAAAACGCTTCCTGTATGAAAAGTGCTGTCATAAATAAATAGGAAAATTGACAATAGTCCTGATGAGGCAATCCATAAAAGCAGAACTATACGAACCAAAACACACATTTAAAATGCTTAACCACATAATAAAGAAATAAAACTAAAACAATAGTGAGATAACATATTATGTGAAATGTCATTATTTAATGATAATACATAACTAGATCTCAAGTGACAGGGGCCACCTCATTCTTCACTGATGGAAGAGAAATGCAGGAGAAATATTCAAAAGCAGCATTTTTTCCATTTATTTATTTATTGATACAGCTGTTGATATGGGTTGTTGCCTCTGGACCAGGGTCCTGGTCCTGGACCAGGGTTGTGAACCTGGGTCCTTGGGTTTTTCATGGACTCTGCTGGAGCTGCGACCTTGACACCTAAGTCACGATGGCAAGTCAGGGTAACATTTTTGATTGACAATTTGGCATTGTGCATGAAGGATCTTACAACTTTCACATCTTTTAACAGAATAATTCTGTTTTAGGAAATTTTCCAAAAGAACATTAGGAGGACTAGACAATTTATATTGAAGACTGTTCTCTGAGCATTATTGATAGTAGAAAACAATTTCCTAATGTCTAGTGACAGAAAATGAGTTTTAATGAATTGTGAAATATGCTTAATATACAACTATTAAACTTCAGGTTTCCATGTAGCATTTGTTAATATATATATGTATATGCGAAAAATACATATAATAAATGTTAAAACAAAGGAGTAAGTAAAAAAAGTATGTATATACTTAGCCAAAAATAATCATTGATTATGAAGTATTGAATCTGACTGATAGCATTCGTGGTCATTTTAATTTTTCTTTATAATTTTTAAATTTTTCCACATGTTATACAATAAATATGTACTACTTTAAAAAGCACAGATATTTTGTCTGGAAAATTTTTTTTCAGTAGAAAGCAGAAATACTTCTTTATCAATTAGGGACATTTTCTCAATTTTCAAAATTTACTTTTTTTTGGTATTGATATTTCCTCCACTGAAATGTGCTTTTATGTGTTTTCTGAATCATGTCTGACACAGCTTTTCTCCCCTCCCACCTTCGATTACTTGGGAGTCATTTTTGGATACTGGAAAAGGTGACTTTATAATCAAATGGTTACAAGCATTAACTGCCACTTACCTACTGTTTGGAAATTAAGTGCGACCATTTGGCAGCCTGCATTCCAGAAGAGCTGAGGCATGTAGTTGGAGGAGTCCACTCGTGTTCCTTTGGGATATATCCTGCTAAGCTGCATTTTGTTATATCTGGACCATCATGTTAAGTAGTGAATACAATTATAAAAATAGTCAATACTATTAACTGGGAAGCCATCTTCAATCTGTCTCCATTGGGAGATGAAATATTTGATGATTTCATTGGGCTAGTGCGTGACATAAGTGGAAAAAAAAGCAACTTTTTTATAAAACAGAATAAATGTGCTTTTGTGCTTTTATAATATAAATGCGGCCTCACTTTTACAGAGCCTTGTGGCTGAAAAACTTAATGAGGTAGCAAGACTGGTCGAGTCAAAGGTAATGTGATTCTGTGGAGATGATTAAGGACAGGTTTCATGAGTAAGGACACATGAGGAAGCTGATGTGTGTCAGCTCTACTGAGAGGATGATATTATGTTTGGCAGAAGCAGATATTATGACCAGTAGGGTTATTTTTGAAATGGCTTTTTGCTCATTTTCTTAACCTTCTCTGGGAATACTCTATGTCTAGATTGTGGTATTTTATGATTGATAACAAGATAAATATAGCTTCACGGAAGGTTTTGACCTTCTCTCTTATTTTGCTTCCTATCATTCATCAGTTTTCTGCCCTGAGAAATGTTTAGTGATTGAACAACAGTTTGTCTTTAAGACATCACGGACTATTCATATTATGTAGTTAGGTAGAGGTTAGCTAAGGTTCTGAAATCAGCCAGGAGTGCTAAGCTAATGAATTTGAATCTTAGTTCTAATATTTGTTCCTGGTATGATTTAGGGCAAGTTATTTCACTTTTCTGTGCCTTGGTTTCCTCATCTCTAAAATGGATTTAGCAATTCTTATATCACAGGGCTACTGTGAGGATTAAATGAGACATAACAAAAGGTCTACCACACAGTACCTAGTGAATGAATACTAAGGGTCGTGATTTTTATAGTGTGATTTTGTTTATGGAGTTTACATTTGTTCCCTCTCCTATTGTTAATGAGTTTTAAAGATGACTTTTCTAAGATTTACTTCATGAAATTGACCTCATTGGGATATTTAGGAAAAAAATGTAAAAACTGTTCCATTTGTTTGGTTCATGAATAATAATAAAAAGTTTTGTTGTAAGGAATATCAACAAATTTATTATTAGTAACACAAACTTATTTTCTCATCATCTGCTTATTTTTTGACTGGATGCTAATACAAATGTGTATATATATATATAAATAAGTGGTATAATATAAATAAAAATATATACATGTGTATGTATATATATACATACATATGTGTGAACACACACAATATATACATATACACATGCATCTATATTTTATATATATTACATCTGACATATGTATAATGTATATAACACACTTATATATGCTGTCCCTAAACCAAATAGCAAGCCAAAAGCTGGTATTATTATTTCTGTTTTATGGATGAGGACATTCAGAAGGAATAAGCAAATGACTAAAGGACATTGCACGATGGTGTGAAAATAGCTCTGATATCCGGGCTTCCTTCACTCCAAGGCCAGTTCTCTTTTCCACATACTCATCTGCCTCACTCAGCATTGCATATGAAATCCCAAACTATTGATCACATTCAAGTTACAGACTGAGGTCGTTTTGTGCATCTCTGTCCTTACTAAGAACAAAGAGTAAGCAAAGAGTATGTGACTTAAGTTGTGTAAATCCAGTAGTCGTTCGTCAAATCAAGGATACTCTACAAATTCCACTGGAGACTTCGTTAGTTGCTCAAGCCCTTTGGTTTCCACGAAGGAAGACATTTCAAAACTTCTATTTCTTTCTGAATTCACAACGACCAGAAAAAAAAAAAAGAAAGGAAAAAAAGCAATGTCATAAACTGTAACATACAGGACATAGGCAAATGTTCAGTGAAGTTGAGGGCAATTGATTTTCAACATAAATTTTACATCCAATTATTTTTTCAGTGACTTATTTACTTGCCACAGAAGTTGAGTCTGTTGGTTGTCTCTGAAGATTTACGGCTCGTGAGCTATGCTTACAGTTGCGTAATAAGTTAGGGGCCGCGTGGTGGTTTACGGGAAATGAATTGAAGCTGCAGCTGGTGTGACAATGCAAGATGCTTTGTCAAAAGAATGGGGACTCTGCTGAAATCTTTCATTCTAAACCCATTCAGCTTGGGGCCATTGTGGGGATTAGCAAAAGGGACCCTGGGTATGTAGGTGCTAGAGACTACTGCTTATCTTTTTTATCCCCACGTGGACTCAAACAGCTAAGATGATGTTGGAATGAAGGCATTTCGAAGCTGAAGGATTCTCAGAAATTTTCCAGTCTGATGACCTCGTGTTCATATTTGATAACACAGGAGGGAAAGATGAATGTGTGAAAGGTCTCAGTGTTCTTGAACACGAGAGCAACATTCTGAAAGTGAAATCCAAGCTTCCAGTCAGAGGAGAGGAATAAAACCAAATTATCTCAGTTTAGAAGACTAAGAGTCCAACGACTTCTCTATCTTGTCCCAACTGAAAATCCAACAGCTATGTGCAGTATTAAGAAGAGTGTCATGAGCATGGTAAGATAGCTCTGAGTATTTCAAACTTTTCTTTGAGATATTTTGCCCTCTCTGAAACCCACTTTCCATAATTAAACCTCCTTCTTCCTAACCATCCCTCATCTGTCTCTTATCGTTATTGCCTCAGTGTTTCCAGTTTAATCACCTCTAAGGTAAACCCTTAATGTTCTTCTTTTGGTCCATCAAAAATCAACTTTCATATGACTAAGTATTTGAAGCATGACAGCTAATTAAAATTAAGTCATTTTAATAGGTGCCTTGTAAAATACGTGCAATATTCCTTTTCTATGTGCTAAAAAGTTTTGTTGTAAGGAATATCAACAAATTCATTATTAGTAACATATACTTATTTTCTCATCATCTGCTTATTTTTTGACTGGATGGTAATACAAACGTGTGTATATATGTGTTAAAATGATACAAAACACAGAGAGAAAAGTACTTGTATATCTCTGGCACTATTGTCACAGGTTCTGCTGGACTTAATGTCAGCTTCTTCTCAACATAGCTACCAATGTAGGAGCTTTTGATTCCTGAGTTAGGAAATATCATCTTACAATCGATGAACGTTAAAGGGAAACCAAAAAATAACTGCTGTAGGGTGGACTTTTAGTAGTGAACTTAATGTGGTAGAAGTTGATTTATAATGATGTAATCTGAAATTTACATAATATTACAATGCAGTGTTCAATAAAATTTATTCTTAGGATTATAAAAAATGCAATATTCAGTTTCAACAGAAACTTGTTTAAAAATTAGGTAACTTGTGCTAAGAAGCATGAATAATTATAACATCAGTGAATAAACTGAATCTTCATTTTTAAAGAACTTAAACTTTTTATTGTAGACACACAGATACCATAACCCATTAAGTTTAGACTGGGTAAAATTGTACACAAGTAGTTACGGAGAAGCCTGAGGCTAATATACCTAGAAAACCATCTTTTATAAGAGGCTGCTGTGTTTAAGCAAAAATTCAATTTTCAAGGGCATAGGCTTATGAATAGCTAAAAAGTCCCAAAGATTCTCTTAATCTCATAGCATTTTACCTTGTAGTCAATTTTAGAGCAATTTCATAATAGGATTCGTCCTTAGGGAAAAGGTGACATTTTTTTTTGCATTCACTATGGATGTTTAGTTGGATGGACGGGAAACACAAAATGATGTGAAATTAACTATTTCCCTGAATATACGAAACACAGGTGGGACACATGGAACATGGGTGAACTGGTTGATATGGTTTATTTCTAGTCATCAGAGCTGAGTGTATCTCTGGCTGCTTCTCTTCTACCGGAGAGGAGATGTTTTATTTCAGCACTGTTACTTACATAATGGATGGTGTCCACTGTGCTGCAAACAAGAAATACAGAATCCCAATTAACTACACCTTGGCCTAATGTCTTTCACATATGGCCTGTAGCCCTATGAATATTTGAGGAAACATCATGGAATACTTTTTCATTTGATTATTACTATTAGATATAATGTATATGTATATTATATATAATAGTTAATCCGTGTGTATATTCAAGACCTCACCAGCACAGAGTAGTTGTATAAAGGGTACCATTTTATAGTCTAATTACCTTGTGTTTAAAATATACTCACTATATGCAACATTAAGGGATTTTCTTCAGGGAAAGCTTACTTTTTGAAATTTCAAATGTTTCAAACTTGACTGGCTGGATGTAGTTCACCAGGTTAGACATCTCTTCCGTGGCCATGGCCTCACTTCCAGCAGTTCCCTGGAAGCAGGAAAAAAAATAACATTCCCAAAGCCAGCATTCTATTACTGAAGGTTATTTTCCGAGGGCAACCATCATGTGACCCATGAGCGCCACACACCGCCCTTCCTCTCCTCAACATGATTTTTGCCAGTGGAAAATTCACTGCAGGAGAAAGACAGCGTGGTCTCTTTCCACAGGTAAAGGGTGGCCAGAGGTCTGGGGGTGAGTCCCAGGAGCACCTGGGTCAGCAGCTTCAACGGCCCCTGAGGGAGGCAGCCTCTCAGCCCTCCCTGCAGGCCTCTGGAATCAGAATCTGCATTTCAATAATGTGATTCAAATGCACAGTCAAGTTTAAGAAGCTCTGGGTTCCATTTTATTTGCCACTGCAGACTCCACAGATGGTGTCTAAGGTCCATGAATCTAGAATTCACTACACAGTAAGAAAAGTATTCTGCAGGGGACCACCAGATGAAGTGAAACTCGTTTAAAGCAAAATAAAGAAGAGGTGGCCTGTGGGAGTGGGTGGGGGTTGGCAAATCACTGTTGCTTTTCTTTATAAACATTCTTTCCTTTTAATACTGCATCAGCTAGACAGGCGGTATAGAACAATTGTCAATAGCTCAGGGTCTAGAGCCGGATTATGCGCCCACCACCGGAAACTTCGGCAAGCTGCTTAACTACTCTGTGTCTCAGTTGATTTATCTGTGGGATTAAGATAAAGGCATAATATAGGGTTTTATTATGTATATATGTCTACGTAAATATAGACATATATATATGTGGTGATTATTGAATGAGTTAATGACATAAAAGAGCTCAGAACAGTGCTGGCACAGAGCGAAACTTGATGTCACTTTAGCTGTTATGACCTACTACATATCACTTTGATAAAGTTTTTAATAAAGAAGATAGCTGACACTGCAACATTGGCAAAGACAGACCTGTAGACTGAGCTAATATTTTCTCTGTAGACTGAGCTAATATTTTCTTATTTTTAGAAGAGAGAATTCAGGGAGACAAGATTTCTTTGAAAATTCATGTGGTGATATTTAGGTCAAATGTCAACTGCGAAATATTCATTTGCAGATGGACTATCCAATTAGAAAGACAGTTTTAAAAAGGCCAGGAATCACTGATGTAAAGTTACACACAGCTGCAGTAATTCTCAGACTGCTCTACCAGGCCGTGTAACAGCTTTTCTCCTGGACGTTAAGTTGAAATTAAGCAAGGGCACATCATTTATCAAAAATTCAGACTCTATCAAAGGAATTATAAAGGAAGAACATTAAGTGAGAACAACTTATTATTTATTGTTTACCTTTAAAACTAAATTGCAAAGATGCAAGCACCGAGACAGATGTTTTTCAACATGTTGGAAGCAGATTCAGTAAATGTTTTTTGACCAGGACTCCTGCTAACTCACCGTTAAAATTCTGATGGACCTATCGCTGATTTGCTTCTAGAATCTGTGCAACTAATATTTTGGAGCTGATGAAGCTGTTTGAGGTATTTAAACTTATATAAATAGGTATCTTTCTGGTTCCAATATTGCAACAATGGAATCCATATCATATTCCTCAACATTTCTCCACTCTTCATTTATGATAGACTTTGGACTATTTGACAATCCTCTTAGTTGTCTCAGATAAGTGGAAGCGGGCAGTTGGATGTGACAACTTTGAAGTTTCCATCTAGGTGCGCCACTGATGGGAGATGAACTCTTCAACACTGTGCCTTAGAGAGAACTTTGCTCATTGGCCTGATTCTGACAGCCACGCAAGTTTGTGTCTTCATTTTCAAAGGTGCGAGTGAAAAAAAATTAACGTGAACTGTGACTCATCTGCCACTAGGTGGCAGAAGATGGCCATGCAGTAGACGTAGAGGACTCAGCGAAAACTGGCAACTGAGTGCTCGGTCTCTGTGACCACATGAGCCCAGGTGACTGTCAGGAACGTACCTCATCCATTGAAGACTTCTTACAGTCGTCATCATCATCATCATCATCATCGCTCTCTGTATCAGCTTCCCCTGCCAAATTTTAATTACAGATCATGAAAAACAAAACATTTGCAGATCTGAAGCACATCTCATGCATAGTACCAAAAATTCCCTTGAGAATTTTAAATTATTCCTTAGGCTATTCCAAATTTTATCAATTTTAAATAATTATACTCACATTCTGGATATATACACATTAAATGTGACTTGTAAATACCTCTTAACATTTCAAATTCTGTACATTTTGGTTAATATTTTAATTTATGTTCTTAAAAACATATGGCAACACGTACAGCTAACTTTTGATAGTACACGTATCCCATTTGTGTGTAGACATTCTGTTTTTAAAGCTCGCTGACCCTAAAACAGATAAAACTATCTTTTCCTGACTCATGGGAAGCTTGGCCAGCGCTCAATAGCCTTGTGACTACGTTTCCAGGGTCACAGAGAGATCTTACAGGGTCAAGGAAGAGAATGCAAGCTGGGGCAGCCATGCTGGGGCCAGCTCAGGGAACCTGACTGCCCACACATTGTAAAGCACCAACCCAATAGCAAACAATGCACGTATCTTAGAAAATGGTGGCACTCTATTTAAAAGGGGAGGATAAATGGGTAAACATTTAAAATTCTTATGCTCATAAGAGTTAATTCAGCTTCCCAGTCAAGATACAGTTAATTCAATGGCTTGCTTCACTCTATAAAGATGAGAGGGATGATTCTTATTATGAAGAATTTCTTTGTATTTCACAGATTTGGGGGCGCACTCATCCCCAGTAATGTAAGTTATAAAAATAATTTTAAATGTAAAGAAGGAATAGCTCTAAATTGTTTGACTATTTTCAGGGTTCATTCAGTGCAATAGCATATATGTCCAGTAGATGGCAGTAGCGTTGCAAAAATTAGACAGCCTGCATGGCTAACTATCTCCTCCAAGCCTTGTGAAAGTTAGCCGCCCAACTCAGCCTCTGTAATGACAGGAGCCCACGGCACTGTCTTCCAAGGAGCTTACAAACGCTTTCATTTGGCTGATGAAGTTTAATCAATTACTGAGTGATAGCAATGAGCCAAGTATTAATGAAATTTTTCTAGAGGGAAAGGTTTCTGGGAACAGCAAGCCTTATTACTTACGGCTTCTTCGTTAAAGAAAGCCACATGCGACCACTTTATGGTGCTGTTATGGTATTAGTTAAAAAGGTGAGTCAATTCTGTTTAGGGTAAAAAATATTATACTAGAGACATTCCTTTAGGAGGCTGACATTTAAATTTTTTTTTTTTTTAATAAGCAAATGTGTTGCCCTCAGTCCTTGTAACTAATTTTTTTGTTTTTTAATTAGAGATATATCTTAATAATTGAAAAAAATTGTTTGGCAAGAACTTCCACACCGTGCTTCATGAGACACAATATGCCAGTCCTTTCGAATACTCATAGGTCATTCTGAGGTTTATGTAGGAAAGAAAGAATTTGTCTTTCTTTCCTCTCTGAGCAGAGACCTGATTTCTCCCTTAGAAGTCTCTGGAAAGATCTTGGAGGAATCTTGTTAAACCATAAAAATAACAATTTTATTTTACTCTAGCTCTTTAAGACAAGTGCACCGGCAGAGGTTAAATTCTGAAAGTGGCATCTGGCCAACAAAGTCCATGATAAAGAAATGCGCTCTGAAATCAGAACTGTTTCATTTTTCTCAAGTTTCTGGAGTTCCCAATTTGGAGAAAATATCTACAAACCAAATAGCAAATTAGCAGTTTTCTTGAAACAAGGGCCTACCTACATATTAAAATGTCCAAAATTTTCCACTGAAATAAATAAAGATTGCACAACAGACTATGGGACTAACTTAGGAAATCTACCGAATTACTAACAGATTGTTGCTCTTTCACTGTATTAAGCAATAATATTCACTGCCTGTGAAAATCGTTACTTGTGTTAAGCATTCAGTTAACAAGAGGGAGAACTGGTAGTGGGAAAGGCAGATGGTGAAAACAAGCCCCCACATGCAGAGGAAGACGGGTAACTTGCTAGCATTCCAGGGGTTGAATCGTGCTAAGAAATAGGTGGTCTGCTAATGATATTCATTCCCTAACTTCAAAAAGAACATTCTTACAGAGAACAAAAGTTCTATTTGCAAAAAGAATCAGAATTACGTAACAATGTTTGAAATACTCATTCAAAAACTACCCAAAAGAGGTCTTTCAAAGAATTACATTGTTGATAAGGATTTTAATCTAAACAGTAAAAGGAAACCCTAGAAGAGAAGGCAAATGAGAATGTTGGTCAATCATGTTTCCCCCCTGATTGTCCTAGAATTTGCATTTTAATTATTAAAAAAAATTCAAATTGACCTATGACAGATATGCAGAGATGTATGATATAATGGCATATACCAGGGCAATGAGTTTTCACCAAGTGAACAGACCTTAGTAACTAGGACCCAGCACAAGAAGCAAAATACCAGTGTCCAGAAGAGGGCTTCCTTCCTGTCACTTCTTCCCCAGGGGGAACCATTTCCTGACTTCCAACCACACAGGTTAGTTCTGCCCGTTTTACTTCATATCAGTGGAATCAGACAGTTGGTACACTTTTTTGCTTTGACATCTTTTGCTCAGCATTCTATTCCTGAGATTCATCCTTATTATTTTGCATGGTAATAGATATTATTGCTGCATATTTTTCCCTGGTGTGAGAATACCGTGATCTATTTATCTATTGATGGGCATTTGGTTGGTTAACAGTTTTATTGCAATTCTGAATGGCGCCACTTTGAGGAGCTCCTACACCTGTTTCCTGGTGGTCATCGAGATGCGTTAGATGCACACCAAAGAATAAACTCTCTGGGTTGCAGGTGGTGCATGTTTTATTTTTGCAGATACACCCAGTTTTTTCTAACTTGCTTGTTCCAGTGTTAGTTAAATGTTTCATTAAAGAACTTCCTAACATTCAAGCTTAAGTTTTCTCCATTTGTTCATGCTCCAGTCAGGAGATCTTTCCAGATTGCCAATATTCTAACTAAACTAAGAAAATAGACTAAATAACAACTGATTCAAAGGAAATGGGTGGCCACTTGGAATTAGTTTCTCAGGAACACAACAGTCTATTTCCACTTAAATCTCAAAGGCAACTGAATGATATTTAGCATTACCTAGTAGCTTTGATAGATTATTCAATGACTTTACCACTCTACATTTTTTAAAGACTGAAAAATTGAATTGCCCAGAACTCTTCAGCAGATCATCCATGAGAACGAGTGCATTCATCCTGTGGCTAGTCCTGCAGATGATATCAAGGGATCATTGGGCTTGAGAAACATTAAGTCATGTGGTCATTCCCTGATTACTGGGTTTATGTGGTAGCCACAATCACAAGCCTCAGCAGAAGTCCTTGTCCTGTGACTGTGCTACCTTCTGTGACAGGAGGGACTCTGCAGATGAGATTATGTTAAAGACCTAAAGATGGGGGAGCTTGGTCTAGTGTGAGACAGCAATTCTTAAACACAGAGCACCTTTCCTGGCTGTGGTCAGAGGGAGATAGGATAATGGCAGAGGGTCAGTGAGATGTGATGCTGCTGGCGCAGAAGCTGAAGGAAGGGGACTGTGAGCCAGCAAATGTGTGTGGCCTCTCGGAGCAGAAAAGCAAGGAACAGGATCCCTCCCTGGAGCCTCCAGAAAGCAACTGAGCCCTGCCCCTCTGACCTGGCGTTTAGCACAGTGAGACCCAGCAGACTTTCTGACCCTCAGAACTGGGAGACAGTACAGGCAAGCCGCGTAAAACACTCCGTGGTGGCGACATGAACACAAGTGAAAACGGTGCCCGTCCAGGAATATTAATGGTGCTTCTGAGCTAACTGCAGAACAGTCACTGTTCAAGCCACACTGGTCTGCAGGCCCGCCAGCCCCTCACCGGCTCCGGGGGACGATGGCTCGAACACACTGGAGGAGTCGCTGTACGTGTTGGAGACTTGCTCTGAGAGCTTCTTTTTGCCACTTCCTTCTGACGACTTGTGTGATTTCTTCTTATTTTTCACCAAGATTTTGTACATTAAATCCACAGGGCTTGGAAGAGGAACTCCAGACTCCAGCTAATGGGGGAAAAAAAAAAAGCACATTAAAAAAAAAAAACAAAACCAAAACCAAAAAACTCCCCCTCCTTTTCAGAGTCCCTCTCCACACTTCCAGGACAGCTCTGGATATCAAGAGTTTCCAGATAATTCTTTACCTTCCACACCACTCACTAAACTGCTTTAAGTGTGTCCTGCCTGTAGCTGTCTCCCAGCTTTTTTTTTTTTTTTTTTTTTTGCACATGAAAGATATATTTTAATCACTGTAGTATTATTTTCCCACAAAGAATCTCCATGAGTAGACCACAGAAATGTACTGCGAGATTTGGTGTGCTAACCCCAACTTTTCATGAGTTTTCCAATGGACCATATAAAGCCAACCATCTTGATTTAGGACAGATAAGTCCCTGGCCTGAATTTTCAAGGGAGTGAAGACAGAGAGTTTTATCTGCCAGGAAGATCCAGTAAAGACAAGCAGGAACATCGCAGTTTTCAAACGCAATTTAAAAATCAGCAAAATCTCTCTCCCAGCCCTAGGTATTTAGCTACAATCTCCTTGGCATTAGCAGACATGGATTGTGTGGCTTCAGATTTCCTTCTAGCCTTGAGCTACCCTCATTTGCAAGCCTTTCTTCTAGTGTTTCAAGCTTGCACATCTAATGGGAAAATCAATTTCCCATGAGAAGTTTATGAGATTTTATATCAGAGAGCATGTGTGCAGTCCCAAGATGGGTTATTTTTAGAAAGTCTATTGAACTCCCAAAAGTTGGTCCTCTTTTCTTTACTTGAAGTGAGTCTAGGGACTAGTATGAAATCATGTTAAAGATGTGTGGAGACTGGTAGAAATTCTTGAAGAGGGAAGAGGTGCTTTAGGCTATTTCTGCTGTTTTTCTTTCCATAGCAGTCCTATTACCATGGTAATAGGAGACCTGAGTTCTGCATGCACCAGAAGGCACTGTAAGGATGTGAACATGGCCAACAGCGACAGGAAGGATGTCATCTAGCCACCTTTGGTGTACCATTTTGCTGACCCATCTCTTTCAAAGGGGTGTGAGGAGGCCTGTCCTCTAGGACTATGTCTATGTGGGAATTCTGCAGTCCTGACTGGGCCAGTGAAGGAGGACAGAGGAAGAGAACTGATGTATGTTTCACATCCTCAATAAGGAATGTTGCTGGTATTCTCCTGGTCAAGGGTTCATAGTCAACTGATTTAATCTGACCAAGAGATATAAACGTGGAGAGAATGTGAGGAAGTCTCCTCCTAACTCCAGTCGTAAATAATATGTATGTTCCTTCAGAGGGAAATATCAAAACTGCTTACCGGATACTTTTCCAGTGGCTCCATGAGAAGGGCATCCCCAAAGATCAGTCGGCAGTACTCTGCCATCTTGGCTTGCTGCTTTGGGCTAAGGGAGAATGAGAAAGAAAGAATGAGTAAAAGCAAGGAGACTTAGTTCAAGAGCCTAGACAGGATTATTTTGTAATTCCTTCATGCTACCATTCAGGATCAGTTTTTATCCTTCCAAATCCCTTGTTTACTATCTGACTTAGGTGATTTTGAGTAACACACACAGGTGGACAGTGGAAACTATTGATTCCTTAGGCTGATCTGCATTGTCATAGAGGAAGGGAACGGTGAGCCATTTTACAGTTACTGGATTCTTGAAGGTCCCAGAGTTGGAGACGCAGTCCCCTTTGTTTCATTTCCTGAGTTTAAGTCAAATGCAAGACACATGGAGGCAGAAGTTGATTATGTCTCCATGAGACTTTTTGGGTGAGATTTGTTACACCAACAGAGCGATGTTGCAAAGGAATATTTGTCAGGAGATGAGGGGAAAAGTACAGGAAGGAAGCGGGGGATCTCAAAATGAATGATAGTAATAAGACAGGCAGAAGAATGTCACCTACTTGGAAGGGGACTCTGGCAGAAAGATCACAGAAGCAGACTCCTTGGGAAAAGGTGACTGCAACACTTATGTACATAACAGGGGACAACGTTGGTGTCACCTTGACCATAGGAAGGCCTATAGGAAGCTTGTTCTGTTGGAAAAAGGATGGAGCTTCAGGGTTAACTGAGCAGTTCGACTGCTCAGGATCTGTAAGATGAGAAAAGGGACAGAGGAAGTGGAGATGAAGAGAAGTACTGGACGCAAATGCCTCTGAAACATTAAGACTGCGGCATGAAGCTGACCCCAGTGTTCCAAGGCACCAGACCAGCTCCCCCGAGCGACTTAAGAGCCATATTCTTCCGACACTCCTGCTTCCCCTGACCTTTTAAAATGCAATCATTTTTTTTTTCTCATCCTGTCGATGTTAAATGTCATTATAAAGGTATCCGATTCCACTGGGTTTTATGGACTGTGATTTTGATCTACAGGTTACTGGTCTCGATTTCCAATAGTTATGTCTATACACTGCCATGTTAATATTTTTAGCAGAACTGGGACAGTAATAAAAATAAGTAAGTGATAATGAGGCTTCTTTACTATAATTCAACTTGGTTATGTAACATGTGATTCTTCATTACAATCCCTCTTCTGTGGATCATGGACTGTTTAGTCTGGGGGTGGGGCGAGGGTGTTGGATGCTTTGAGGGGTTCAAATCATATTACATTGGTCTACAGTCACACTCATTCTTTATTCTCTTAAAAAAACAAAAAGGCATATATTTTAGGGACCAAGTGAATTCTCTGGGGTTCCAATGTGAGCCCACATCACTGCTTCCTTGGAACTGCAGGGAGAGGCAAGGAGAGATTCCCAGAACCTGCAACATCCTACCTAAAGCCCCAGCCTTCTCGTCATGGTGCTCTTGGCCTGTAAGAGATTTGACAGTGTGGCTTTTGCAACCTCAGAGCATTCTGCAGGCTTCTTCAGCAGGGGAGAGAGGAATCCTACTAATCAGAGACCTGATCCTAAACAGCACTGATGGTAGCTCAATGGTTAGATGAAGAAGTGTTGATGGACAAATGGTTAGAAACTGGGTAGTTGACGAAGAAGTGGCTAAACAGGCAGAGCAGCCCCGGGCATCCTCCTTTCAGACATCTGTGCTCAAAGGATGCCATTGAATCATCCAGCTCAGTAGCTGTGACTCTGACGTGTCCATTTGTGTCCACATGTTCCAGGTTTCATGAATGAAATATTCCAAATCCTTCCTTTTACTTTCCCACAGTGGAACTATTAAATCTCACAGAGCTTTGCTACTTAAGTGTGGTCCATGGACCAGAAATTTCAACAGCACTGGAAGTGGGTTAGAAATGGAGCTTCAGGACCTCTAATCAGAATCTGTGGGAAAACTAGGCCTGGGGAAAAAGCCTCTGGAATATACCGAACATGCTCAGAACTGAGAGCCACTGTGGTAAAGTTAGTGGGGGCTGAAGGAGATGACATTTTCTCGAGTGCTGGAGCTGGGGAGCCCCAGTGCTTCTGATTGGAGAAAGCAAGAGTTTTCCATTAATGCACTGCATAATCTCTGGGGATTCTCTCTCTCTTTTTTTTTTCCAATTAGAAGGATGTCCCATGTGTCCCTTAGCATGTGACAGGCAGAGTTCTCTGCCCTGTAGGTTAGTCTTCATATCAAATCCTGTGAAGGATTTTGCTGGAGCAAAATGACTTGACTTTGCAAAAGGAATCACCTGAACCATCAATGATGCAGGTGACAGCTCTAGTCCCCAGTCCCTTGAATCAGTGTTAGGAGTGAACCCTGGAATGCACATTTGTAACAAGTCTACAGGTACTTTTCTGAAATGGTGCTTTTTAAAAATACCAGTCCACTGCATGTTGATCAGTGTGTCCAGGGAAAAACAAAACAAAACAATCCCACGGTCCAAGCAGTTTGGAAAAACAGAAGCTAAACAAAACTAGGAAGTTGTGCCGCAGCAGGATTTATCAGAGCCTTTTATGGGTGAGTTTCATTTCTTCTCTCTACACTGCCGTGTGCACTTCAAGATAATGAAATAGCACCTCGGCCTGCGTGTGTCTCACACGGCACCCACCACCTGTTCCCTCCCTCCTTCCCTTCTCCTGACCCCCACCCCATAACCACAGTCTTGGGTCCTGTGAATTTTGTTGGGGTTTATCTGTTTGTTTTGTTCTACATATTAGTTAAACCACCCTGTACTTTTTTTTTTTTCTTTCTGAATTATTTGGTTTAGCTTTCTGCCCTCCAGGACCATCCAGGTGGTCTGTAGGTAATTTGATGCAGGTGCTTAATAGACTACGGTTTTTAGAACAGGCGCTAACATTTCATTAAGCCTGAGGTCTTGCGAAAATAAATATTCAGAGACAGAGTCTGGGGAGGGGCCCGAGACTCTGCATTTCTAACAAGCTCCCCAGGGCTACAGATGCTGACAGTTCTGGGAAAGTAAGATTCTAAGTCTAACCTAGACTTTTACAAACCTGCCTCAAGATGAGCTGAGAGAGAGGAAGTTTCCAAGAAAAAGTAAAATGTACCATTTGGTAATCAGGTGACTGCAGCTCTCAGCAAACACAGATGCCCACCCACCAGGGAACTGAATTAGAGCAGAGAGTAAACGGAATAGAAAAGTTGGAGGAAAGCAAAGCAAATTTAATTGCAGGTCAGAGTTGCAGAAATAAAATTGCAATTAGAGAGAAAAGAATCCCAAAGCATTTAGAGCATTGGCTCCCATGGAGATAAAGCGAGAAGATTCACAAATATATCTTGAGCTTTAGGCAGAACAACAGAATGTATTAAATCCCCCGAAGTCGAAGGCATCTGGCGCTTTGGGTCAGATTTCTGACTAAGGAACATGCCCATTTCATGGCTTAAGTTGATCAAGTTGAACTAAATTAATATTCTTTGCCATAGACGAGGAATCTTCAACACATGAGAGTTAAGGATTTTGTCCAAAATTTTCCTTGCAGCCAAACCTGGGCCAGAGATTACCTGAATTCAGCGTGGGATTCTTTTAATGAAAATGCTAATTCACACATTAAGTGGAACATCAGCGTTAATGAAGCCTTTTTAAATTTTAAAAAAGATTTCACCATAGTCTCATTTCTAGACAATCAGATTCAGGTGTAGGGGGACAGCTGAGGAATCTGCATTTGATGGGATTCTGACTTAGCAGGTGGAGAAGGATAACTCAAAAGCAGCTGATTAATGGCAGGTTTTCCTTGTTTCTGATGGATAGATGATTGACTTATTTGGAGAAAAGACTAGAAAATGCAGTGGATTGCTTCCCTTTTACCAGAGTGAATTTTGCTTTGAAGAGGTGACTCAGGATCTGAGACTAGAGTTCTGAATCTGGCATTTTGTATAAGTTGCATATGGGAGAATAAGATGGTTCATTGATGAAGGCAAGTAGATTTCAGCTGTTTTGTTTTCCGGGGGG